>JAQFYU010001329.1:0-15330 GCA_034694905.1 Ceratophysella granulata | reverse complement strand
TAAAATATGCAATAAAAATTCCAAAATAGGCAAAAAAATTCCAAAATATTCAATACAATGACAAAATATGAAACAAAATATGCAATAAAAATTCTAAAATATTCAATAAAATCACAAAATATGAACCAAAATATGCAATAAAAATTCCAAAATTGACAAAAAATTCCAAAATATTCAATAAAAATGACAAAATATGAACTAAAATATGAAATCAAAATTACAAAATAATATGCACTAAAATATACGACATAAATTCCAAAAACTACAGTCAAACATATAGCAAAAACAGCTTCTCTGCACAAAATAAGAATTTAAATTCTGAAAAAAGGTACTTGATAGAAAAATCAATCAGCACAGTTGCAAAAATGTAGCAAATGTTGAAATAAAAATTTAAAAAAAAAACAAATCGTGAAAGCTTTAGAAATTTCAATTAAGAACTTACTAAAAACTCGAACTCGGTGAAAACTTCTTGAAGGAAAAACTAATCAAATTGAAACAGTAGCTTCAAAAAGTTTTCAAATATACAGTAAAAGTGCAAAAGAATATGAACTGAACTCAGAAGTACATCAAAATATACAATTATGCAGTTCTGTAAAACCTCAAAATATTCATTAGAATAAGTTTTATAAAATTTGGTTAATCAAACTAAGACGATATGAAAAATTGAGATCCTACGTTGAACAGTTTACAGCGAGCTCCCATGGAAATGTACTTTTTGCATAAGATATCGTTTCCTATTAATTTCCCATGCCGTAATGGTTATTTGAAAAAGCGGAAGGGAGAAGAGCAGAAACAAACCATGTCCAGTGACCAACGACCAATAAAAGTCCTTTTTCCCTGTCGGCGTCTCTCTTCTCAATCAAATCTGGACCAGAATGGACCAAGTTGTCTACTTTTCATTTTCACCCCAGGTAAAATTAGAATCCATTTGACAACATTTACCCCTGACCAGGACCTTCACGCTTCGCATCACAACCTTTGCAGTTTCTATAAGTGAACTGGCTCCTTAGCTATGTATTGTATAAACTGTATAAACAATAACCGTCAGACCTTATTCAACTCCGACCAATCATATAGATACGTCTGTACAGGGTAGTTCACTCTCAACTCAACTCAGCTTCTCCAACTTTCGTATCCGTATTGAATACAAATGTGTAGATCACTGCCGTGAAGATCAACTTTGAAAAACCCAATCCTTGGACTCGGGCGGGACTGGACACTTCATTTTTAAAATGGAATTAAAAACACGTTTACATACAAGACGAAAAACATGTACACTGGATGAGGAGAAATTGCCAGATGGTGATTTTCAAAATCATATTGTTCTACAAGCAGTTACGTAATCAAATTGAAAATATGGTATTGACGTTTTGATTATATCGAAATCACAAAATCAAAATCAATGAAAATAATAGATGTCATATTACGAATTTCATATCCATTTATGATCTTAAATCACTAATTTATATTAAAATCACGCGTTAGAAAATTAACAACATCGAAGATCGAGGTTTGTCAAAATCAAGAAAAGGAAACGCACAACTTTGTTAAATTCAACATTACAAGATGGTAATCATTTTAAAGCTCTGATTTTAACATCATAGATTTTCAAAATCGAATGATTTTGCCCATCCTTGCTTTATACAACAGAAATTCCAGCCTTCAGCTCATAGCTTTCGATTTCTCAATATCAAGCATAGATGCGATGACCCGCACTGTTGCACGTTGTACAATATATGCATAATTAGACAGTATGAAAAATAGCTAGAATATCCAATACTCATTAGCCAGTATAAAAAGTGAGAACCAGTTATGTCTAATGATGACATGCCGCTTAGTTTAATAATTCGCCAATATAAGTAGATGAAAATATGAAATCCGAGTTGTAATTTGTAATCAACAAGATGACAGACAATTATATTTACATCCTCCATTTTTGCATACATTTTAAACCGTTCATGGTAAAAGCTAATTAAGTTATGAACTAATGCTGGGATTAGTAATTCCACACATACAAAAATTTAAATTTCAGTTCTCAGAATGTAATTGGTGTATTACGAGCCCACTTTTACATGGCATTAGAAGTTCAACACCTTCTTCATGGATTTTCATTGTCATTGCATATTGCTTGAAAATTAACTGAAATTCATCATGTTTTTTTTAAAATAGACTGAAATTACTATCAATCAAATGATTAGAAGCTAAACGAGTTCGAAGCGAAATTGATGATTTAAACCTTGGGTTACAATCTAATTATATACCAAACTTTTTTTTTAGAGTTTTCTGTAATATCCGTCAAATATTTCATATTCCTTCTACGTATCACTAAGTACATACGAGCTGGTGCCCACCCCGAGAGTGACATGTGATATTTAATGGGAAAACACCACTTTTTATCACCCGGAATTTACATTGGAGTCCACCCCTGAAATTACAGATTTACATTTTTGGGATTTATGTTTACGTTTTAAATTGAACAGAGCGCAATTTTAAAAAAAAACGTGTTTCACAATATCAAAATATGAATTTATCTTTCCGAATCACACTGTATGTTTCGGAAGGGAAGAATTACGGAAGCCGGAGTTTGAACCTGTGCTGCATACGGAATGAGGCTTGATTCATTTAAATGCGGAGCTGAGATGATCTGGATTATTTCCAAGTGGGGAAGATTATGAGACCGGTCGGAGGAGTCCGAGTCCCGGGTCCATGAATGATTTTGTTTCAGCTCCAGATCTCTGGATGCCAGGAGAGCCAGTTCCAGATTCCAGATCTGAAGCAGAGAGAGATAACCTGAGTCCAAGGGCAAAAAAAAAACATGTTTGGTCTTCACTAATGGCAACCTAACCCTCTTCTTTGTAGCCAGGCCTAATTTGAATGAGAGACTCAACAATGAAACTATTATTCCTGACTCCTGTCTTGGCTTATTAGGATCCAGCTTCTGCTGGAATCCAAGCCAAGCCACCACCCTCCCTTCTTCCTACGTGTTGAGTTAGTTAGGGTTGAGAGATGGGAAAGAAACGTGTCTTCTGGTCCTTGATTATTCCAATCCAGACCAGAATCCAGATTAACCAGCCTTCCTCTTTATTATCCCGTCTTTCTCTAATCTCGGAACAAGGAAACTCGAACCGTCTCCACGAATCTCATCCTGGGCTGCCTCTTCCTTTTCACCCTGCTCCACAGACCTCCATTGGAAATTGCAGCATACAAGTTCTTGAACTTGAACTTCTCCCAAATCAAAACTGGAATTAGAATCCAGTTCATTGATTTCCGTATTCTTAAGAATTAAGAATACAAGCAGATAGAAAATTGTATGAAACTACAGAAAAGCGTTTCTTCACTGCGCATATGTTTCCATATTTCCTGCATATTTTGAAACGTGTCAAAGATGGTTTTTTTAGTGTTCTATGTATGTATGTATATATGTATGTAGGTATATTTTTCAGGGTTTTTGTACTTGGGAATATTTATTTATATAGTTTTGGAAACTTCGAAACTCTTCACGGATTGATTTTAATTTGATCTCTTTCCACATTTCATTTGCGTTTTTGTGTATTCGCATTTACGTAAGTTGGCTGATCTTTTTTAAAACTATACATTTACTATAAGTCGAAAATTCAATTCACATGTTTGTATAAAACTTCTTATTGTTCCATTGCATACTGTAAGAAGTGCATCATAAGCTTTTTGGGTGCATATTTTAATGCATACATGAACTTGGACATTCGAATATATTGCATTTCTTACCGGATAGATTGGCAAAAAATCAATTGGCAAACTTTTTGACCCGAAAAGTCAAAAATCAAAGAGCATAATTGGCAAAAAAAAGGCTGTCTAATTTCTGTTATTTTTTTGCCATTTAGGATTTTCAAGTTTATAGTTTTTGCCATTTAGGGAAAAGCTATTTTCGAATGTGTTTGGTATTACATAAGAAAAACGCTTAAGAATGATACTGTAGCATCGTTACGATCTTGAACCAATTTGCATAAAAGAGGAGAAAGGGAAGTAGGTCTACAATCCAAGTACCAAGGTGACGTCACTTTTGCAAATGCTATCAAATGCCTCTGACTCGCATATAACGTGGCGTGGAAAATTCACTAGCCAAACTTCTGCACGGTGCTCCTCAATAGCAGCGAAAAAAATTACCGTCGCCTTATTAATCACCACCTTCTTCGTACTTGCAAAAAGTAGAAATCCAAACACCGTGCAGCTGCTTTCTATACATGGATTCACCAACTGACACGCTTGATTAATGACCCTAAGTAGCCATTACGTCTATTGTTTGTTTTGACATTTTCATTCCAAAATTTGCATTTCTTTCTACTTCATTCGTTCTCAGAATTTTTTGTCAACATTTCTTGAATACGTCTCCGCATTTTTGCCATTTGAGTTTTACAATAAATTGAGTTTTGTCATTTCGGATATAAAATGTTTTACCAATTCGGAGATTTTATTTCACATTCCGCCAAATCGCAAACTTTTTTTTTGCCAATTGGGTTTTTGCCAATCTATCATGGAATCACTTTAAGGCCTTCACGAGACGGCTGATTATTTAGGTAAGATGAGGTAAGATGATTATTTCATCAAAATATATCTAGAAATACAAAGTTTCGAATCACCCATTCGACAACACGAAACCTTCAGGAAAGTTACTCTTAACTCTGCGCAACCAATTTTGCACACAAATAATGAGTAACTCATGAACCGCCCTATTGTTTTAAAAAAAATTGGTGGTTAAAAACCCAGAAAATTACATAAAGGAACCTATATTGCACATCTATATGCTTAATTGATTCATGAATACAGTAGCTCCATTCCAAATTGCAAAATATTTTCAAAAAAATCTACCCTTGCCAATGTTAATGAAAAATGTCAAAAAGTTTGGATTTGTTTCTGGTTTTCTCGATACACCACCTCATGCATCCCTATCACTTCCCTGATTTCCGCTCTCTTCCCATCAATCATTCAAACTAATGACATAAAGTGACATATTCCGTCCAAAATCGAGTTTTGCATTATTCCTCACGAGGAATTCTTGGCTCGAGTTCCATTGTCGTCCAAGAGAAGGGTTGTAGAATTGGAAGTGAGTTGGTTCTGATAGTGATTTGATGGTGAGACTAACTAACGGGACTCGTGCCAATCAGCTGGCTCAAGCCTCTGGCTCCAGATTCCTCGAGGAAGTGGCTCAGCCCGTCTCACTTCCGGGAGAGACAGTTAGGCCCAGCATGCCAGTCCAACGGGGTCGTAAGGGGGTCGAGGTCTCTGGTCTCCACTGACCAAGGACCTCCAATTAGCCTCCTTCCATGGAGAAAACCAGGAGGCTTTTACCCGTCTGCCCACCACCACCACCCGAGTCTCAGCTCAATTCCGTCCACCAATCTTAGTACAGTAATGTTAGAGAGTGAGAAGGTAGCTGGGCCGACCCAAGGAACCCAGCACCAGCAGAGGAAACTGAGTTTTCCCCACCAGGACCTCACTGGGCCCATCCAAGTATAAAGAGACCCAAACCTCACCTTCCCTTCCCTGTCATCATCGAGAGCCGAGCCAGAGAGGAAACTGAGAGCCACACAGACCTGTCTGTCCAGCCTCACAAAACCCAACTTCACCCAACAACCAACCAACAACTGTCAACCTCAACCCACTTGACCTCTCCTCACCTCTGACCAACTTCAAACTACCCCACTCAGTGATGGCCTGCATCTGGATTCTGGACCCTACCGGCCTCTACTGACCACTTCCTTCTCTCAACCCGGAAGAACTTTCTTGCCCAACCTCTTCGAGCCCTAAGACACTTCAACATGGACCCACCAGAGAAACTTGACCCTACCGGCCTCTACTGAAGAGTCGGTCATTCCCAACCCTCTCCCAAAAAATTCTCATCCCCAGAAAAAAAAAACCGCCGCCAAGTGACCCTCACCGCCCAGTCCGCCCAAAGAGATGGACGCCCCTGAGCATCAAACTGGAAAACGGACAGAGAGCACGGACCTGGTTCAATTCGTAAGTTCCGTTTAGGACAATAAGAAAGCGTCGTATTTTTAACTAGTCTGGCACAGAAACATAGTTTTTATTTTGAGGATATTATTTTAGAAAAGGTGCTCTTCCTTTCATTTTCCCTTAAAATAGCCTGGGACTCTTGTCTGCACGCCCCTCCTCGTCCTGTACAACTTATGTTCTTCCCATTGTTCCTTCCATGTCAGCACTTGATCGGAACTCTTAAAACCTTTAGTTTCACCACATTCCTTTTCCTCCAGGCCGATTTCACTTTCCTTTTCCTTTTTGGCTCAGAAAAAAAATATGGACAGGTAGTTTGGGTTTGAATGGGCATATGAGAGGTGTGTGTAGAGGGAGAAGCGGGATGGCAGGAGCAGAGGAGACTCACACACGCATCTCAAATGGCACATGTCATCCGAAAATGTGAAGTGAGTCAGGCTAAATGAATCCTGTGCTAATTTTCCGTACAGGTATTTCCCAAACAGGAACTCCAGAGAAGAATTCGTGATCTACTAGTTTTGTATGAGAGTCCATTTGGACTAATTAGTTTATCTAATGCGGATGTGTTGGGCTCGAGGCACACTTGTCCTCTGTCTACTTCAAGTGAAGATAATAACAATGCTTGTTTACTATTGTGAACACGTAATCAGTACGTGCCGGCCGTATTCTGGTCTCTAACTCAAAAAATGTCAGGTTGATCGACTATATAAGGCTGAGGAGAGGTATAGTCCATCTCCATGTACAGATCAGATCTGTTGTAGTATCATGGAATGAGGATTCTTCCGGGTTACACCCTTTTACCCGTAAATACTTGTCTGTAGACAGGCTCCACTTGGGTCCATGCTCAGGCCTCCTTCATCTTCTACCAACACATAAAAAAAATCTGCAACATTACACACATTCCGCATCCCTTCTTTTGTTTGCTCCTTGTCACTCTTTAACTCTTCACGTCTCAAAATGAAATTAGGTTGCAGTTGAAGTTGAAATAGTATCCGCTTCCATTCAAAATACGTATATAAGCTAAATGCTAAATCCTTCTCAGCCAAGAGCTCAATTTCTTGTCCTACTCATGCTAAATATGAAGCCAGGAGCAGTTCTGTTGTATAATGTTGCAAAAAAAAAGTAAACTAATTGTCAACGGCTGAGGGTTTTCAAAATTTGCAATAGTGGAGTGGAACTCGAGTCGAGGTTGTAAAAAAAAAGGCTTTAGGGTTCACTTGAGCCAATTCTTAGGTCAGAAGAGTCATCAAAATCCTGACACAATAAGAGAACACGAGACTAGGAAGAAGGTTAACATGGCCTGAATTGGTTTTAAATTCTACACAGACGAATAAATGTGCAAGGAACGGGGAAGTTTTTATGAGAATTGAGAAATTCGAGTTAAGGATTCATTTTTGAGGGTGTCCGGCTATAGTAGGCACATTAAGCATTTCCTAACAAGCTCAACAGTTTATGTTCAACTTTATTGCTATTGGGAGGTAAGGCCTTATTATGGCTTGTCTCGAGTATTTTGGGAATTGGGAATTGGGATCTTGGATAGAAAATATAAACATTTTTGGACAATAGGCAGGAACTATCCGGATTTTGAACTTTTATTTTCATTTGGAGTGGCCACAGGCCTAACCTTGGTGTCAATGTCAATTATATGATCTGCGTAATGTAGTTTGGTCAAAAGAGATCCAAGATAGGCATCTTTGAATCCCAAACAACACTTGGATCGTAAATGGACCAGACTGACCCGAGTGGGTTCAATTGTTTGGACACTCGAGACGAAGGTATTTCTATTTCCTAGTTCTGAACTTCCCTTGAACAAGAGTAATGATGGGTTTGTGGATGAATATTCTTCCAAAAATAACCAGGATTTTTCTATTTTTGAAACTTTATAAGAATCCATGTAAAGCGACTGTCCATGTGTTCGTTCTGTGAAAAGAAGCATCTGTATGGAACATTTATTTTTTTCCGTAGAAAAGTGTTAAATTCAGATTTGGAATAAAAGGGTTTTTATTCCTTTTGAAACATTTTTTGGTAGAATAGTGAATTTCCTTTTGGATCTGGATAGTCAACGGAAAGAAGTGGGATTCGGACCGCTTGTATTTATAAATGTGCATTGTCCACGTGCGAGGATCCCTTTAGCCCGCCCAACCCTCCACGGATTGACAGGAATGATAAGTAACGACTAACCCGAACTATATAAAGGAAAATCCGGTTTCTTTTCAATATTTTTTACTACAATTTAATGAAAAAATCACCCATTTTTTCTACTTTCTATTTTTTCCTTGCTAATTATTTCTCAGGGTGGGATGTAAGATACTGATGTAGGTACTACTGTCAGCATAAAAATGTAATCCACCGGATGTTCTATTTTTTCACTAAGAGCGCTACTTTGAATTTGAATCTCTCAAGAAATGTTTGAGACGCTTCTCTTCATCTTCACTCAATCCAAATAAAAAATGGGTTAGAAGAACCTGAGAAAAAACAGGAGGGTTATGAAGAGTTGAATGATTACAATTTGTATTTTTTTTCCTGTCTTCCGACCATCATCCCTTCCAGGATCATCTTGGAATCGGATGCGAGGAAGAAAGTTATAAAAAAATGTGTTTTGATATCAGACCGTCGAGTAATTTATATTTTGGGAGTTGGGACAAAAAATATGGAGGAGGTGGGTTCGTTTCTCGAGACATTTTATCCTTCCTTGGCATGGGAATAATTAATTTATGCATCAAAAAGCCTGAGGAAGCCCTTTTCCATCTGAATCTTCGGATTATGGTAATCCAGGGATTCAGCCTGTCTCAAGCTCAACAAGTATCTTATTTAGCCCATTTAGCCCATCCTCAAGGTGCACATTGTCTTTTCCTAATGTATGAACTCATAATAGAAGAAGAGGCTATAAGCCTCTTCACGCACTATTCTTCCTTCAACAACCTTCCCTTCAACTTGACAGAGAGGCCCAAGTCCCACTTTCAATGCCAATGTCAAGAGGGGCCTTTTCAGACACAACAAGGAGCTATTTGAGTCCTTTTGGACAGGTACTTGACAAGATCCCGAGCTGAACTCTCGAGACCCAGGAAGCGAATTTGTTTTTATGAAAAACTTACCTGAACAGGATTGTATACTGAATATTCCTTGTTTACTAAGACTCAGAGTCTGTCTGGGAACTCTGACCAAGTGTTTAGAACAATAACGCAAATATGAAGCTTAGCTTTTACAATTCGTTTCGAACTACCAATTTTCCTTTAAATCTGCCATCACTAATTCGCCAATGCCAAATTCTCGTTTGGTTGAAACGAAAGGTTGGGACGGAACTTTTTTTTTAAACACACAAAATAATAAAATATATATTTACTAAACATCGGTGAAATACCTAGTTATTTTGAGTGTTTTAGCAAGCGCATAATAAAATGTTTATTTATCACTGAAATATTTTGTTAACGATTTTAACAAATTCTTGCAACTCCATGCAACTGCATTTACAAATACAGTAGTTATAAAAAAGTATATGGAATAAATATTTATGTAAACTAATATAAAATAAATGTAATTTCAAATTGCATGTAATCATAAGCCAGAATATCAGCCTTAAATAAAATTCACAAATTATGATTGTCTTTCTGAACATTATTATCAATTTAAAATTCAATTCTGATTAAATAATTAAATTTTACTACTTTTTTTTCTCCAAATAAGGTAATGTTAATTACAATTTACAAAATACAAATTAAATTTATAAAGTAGCCAAAATCTTCGATAAAATATTTTAATTACCAGTGCGTAGAGAAATATTAATTGGTGAAATGGTAAATATGGTTTAAAATTGATTTTGCGAATGGCAATGCATAGTTACATCTTCCATCTGCATGGTATACTATAATAGAAATTGAAAATTATTTTTAATTAGTCAGTTTGCATTCACAAAAATCAGAATTTTGAAACACCTTTTTTTGGCAAATTGCAAATTTTAGCATGTTTTTTCTATGTATAAATGCCTCCGGCGGGGATGTCCGTTTTGAAATCTGGTCATATTACTTGCATCAAAAGTGAATTTGTAGATTGTTCTGTCTGTTGATGTTGATGAGGGTATAATGTACTTTATGATGATGTGGTGAGACATTGGACTCGGAGTTCCCGTTAAAGGCCGATGCACTTTTATTCCAATGCCTGGAGCCAGAAGACTAACCTACTCTCTCTTCCTCATCCGAAGGAACAGCTGACGACCACTACCAAAACCAAATAGCTCCTTTTTTATTACTAGCATTTTTTGCTCCTTTTCTGCTCCTCCTCAACTTCTTTCACAGAACAACTTCTTGGGCTCGCTCATCGTCGTCGACTCAATGAGTCTTCTTCAGTGCAGAAAGAAACCCATGCAAACCCAAATCCCAACACTTCTCTTCCTAGTTTTCACTTTCTCGCTTCAAGGGCAAAGTGAATACGTTGAGCCCAACTGCTTTTCTCTCAATCAAACAGTCTCGCATTGCCCCGAGCCACGACCTAGTATAATCTCCTTCTATGACACGACTGCAATTGTTGTAGCTCAAATTGAGTAATTTAAGCAATTAACTTTATCTACGTCTTAATTTTAGTCTCCCCGCAAAATAAATCCGCTTCTTACAGTCAAATCATTGGTTTATCCATACCATAATTTACTTTCACCGTAAAAATAGTAGCAAACGCCGCAAGTTAGTTAGGGCCGTAAACGCTCTCGCAGGGCTTTTGTTAATGCTGTGGCTAAATTTGACTGAGCTAAATTAGATTAAGAGTACGTTTAGCCTTGATATCATATTCAAGTGCCAAATCGCAGCCTAAAAAGCTACATACAGAAATGAGCAGCTGAAATATGGGGAGAAAATTTAGAAATTTTGCGGCCAGCAATGGTAAAATAATTTTCGCATTTTTTGCGTTGGGACTAGATCATTAGACGTTATCAATTTAAACATTGCATTTAAACATTGCACACTACAAAAATTTGCTAAAACGAAAAATCAGTCGCATAAATGATGATTAATGAAAATAGTTGACCTAATTGTTTTTTTATTTTATTTTTTGAGTCATGCGAAAGAAGGCACGAGCGTTTAGCAGAAATGAATTAATCAGCCGAAGAGAATGTGAAGGGATTCAAAATCCGCCTGTTGCATGTTTCCTTAACCCATTGAATGGAATTCCGCATAATGCATGCCACGTAATGCCCGAAAGGACTGAGTACTGCGTAGCTGGGAGTATTTCCATCACCTACTTTTGAGTTGGGGTTAAAGGCCTCTAGCCACGTCTATTACATCATAGAGATATGCAGAGCAGAACAGGTAGTTCCCAGTTCCATTAGGTTGAGTCAACATGCGAAATGTGGAGTTTAACCACGACTTGGGCACTCGAGTAATGTTGAGGATACGTTATGAATATGCGACACATGTGGAGAGACAGTTTTTTCCGGTTCGAGATTTCTGATGTACACTCACCTATCTTCTCTTGTTGTGCAGGAGTAAATAAGGTGGAAGTACAGTTATGTTGATGTGTTGGTTCTGGTTCGGGTCGGGCAAAAGGGTTTTTATCGTTTTCCCATTATCGGGATATGGTCCATTCTCATTATGTATGGTTACCTCAGCACTAAACTGATTCATTCAGGAAGACGCGTCTAAGAAAACACAACGGGATTTCTTGATTCTTGAACAGACCGGAGCAGGGGCGCCCTTTGAAGGTCTCATTTCATGGGGTTCCTACACAAATTCAGAATTTCATTTCAAAATATTTTTAGTCAGTTTATCAAAGCCTTCTGTCCTTCATGTTTTACTTTCGACATTCCGAACTTTTAGAATCATCAATCATGAAATTACCTGTTTACTAAGGTTTTTAACACTAAAACGTTGAATACATGTTTGTTTATGGTAATTCTCGTTATATTGCTTTTAGGCCTTAGTCTCGTCTCATCGCAAGTAAAAACAAATCTTACCGCAAAATTCAATAAGCTGGCCAGGCCATGGTTGACCACAATAGGCAAATTTTCGCCGCTGATACCCGATAATTCTTGAAAATATAGCTAACCTAACCTAGACTAAACTAAACTTTGTTAGTTTATATTAATATTAATTTAACTTAATCGCCCAATTAAAAAAAAATCTTCCACGGGAGTTTAACATAAACTAAATTAACGAAATGCAAGTTAGTCATTTTGCAGTGAAATTAAATCTGGTAGAACAACTTTATTTTGCCGTTAGAACAAAAATTATGGCCATTAAAGTCATTTTGCCATGACATTCGGATTTAGTTACGGTGCGACTAAAATTAATTGTTAGTATTGATTGGATCAATTACCAATAGTACCTAGTTTCAATTCAATAAATCTGTATATTTGAAGCTTGAGCAGATAAAGTTTGAATTAGAAGGTCCGAAGGTGCCCCTGAGCCTTAGGAACTTGGGAAAATGCCTGAGCCCATCTCGACTCACTCACTTGATCTTCCGCCTTGGCAGAGATATATACATTAATTGTCTGAGCCCAGAACTCTTCTGTACCGTTTGAAAAGTAAAGGGGGAAATTGTTTGTTACGTCAATGAAGCCTTTTCTTGTCCTCGTTTGTTGAGTGTACGTGGCAAGTAAGGTGGTAGCATTTGTTAGAAGGCGGATTAACGGTTCTCTGAATGTTTTTGAACCTGAGGCGACGCCTGAGAAGTCCTGGCGTACGTGAAGGCTTAATAGGGAAGGAAGGCATTCCAACAACAAAAACAAGACTGGGAGAATTCGGGTAATCTCACTTATTACGGTAATCCTTTCCCTGCACCACGACGTGAGGCCAAGCCACCATCTACGTAGTATATGTACATGTGTATTATGTAAGCCGGCCGGCCCAATCTGAATGTGTGATCAGGACAAGGTTTGGACCAACACGTAGACCACTGACCCAATTCCTTCCGTTCTCCACTCACCTCACGTACATGAGCTGAGTATGCACCCAGGCTCTTGACCTCAATCCGTGATGACCTTTATGCAAAGTTATTGGGATAGGAAATGACAACTCGAGGCATTAGGCTGACCTAACGTCAAATAGGTCGCAGACACCAAACAGACACACACACGACTCCTTCCACATTTCCCTAATCCCAATTATGTAATCCGTTACTCAGCGAATCTTTTTTTTTTCGATGAGATGCGGAAACCAGGCAATTCTTTAGAATCACTTTTGTACAAGACTTCTGTCAAAATCAAAGCTACAAAAAATTTCCTCTTTGGCGATTAGGATTTCATGTGATTTAGGAAGGAAAACCACGTTTCTCAATTAAATCCCATCATATCGAAGTAGGATCTAATGGGATTTAATGGAATTTGCAGAGATTTAATTAGATTTATTGGGATTTAATGGGATTTATTGGAATTTAATGGGATATAATTGGATTTGATAGGTATTATTGGGATTTAATGTGATTTAATGGGATTGATTTGGATTTATTAGGATTTATTAGGATTAACTGGAATTTATTGGGATTTATTGAAATTTAAATGGGATTTAATGGATTTAATGGGAGTTATTGGGAGTTATTGGAATTCAATGGGATTTATTGTGATTTAACAGGAATAAAAATTTTATAGTTTTTCATACGTGTTTATCCCACTTTGAATAATTAGCTACATATGTTCTCCAATAAATCGCATTAAATCACAATATCATGAAATCCCATTAAATCACATTGGTGTCATTAAATCCTACTTAAAACTCCTTTAGTAATGGGACCTAATTTTTAGTATTAATTTTACCAAATAGGCCGTTGTGTGTTTTCATTCTAATTCAAAATGTTAATTTTATTTCTGAAATTGCAGATTGGTGAATTGGAGAGAGGAGTCGAGCCTAGGCTTCCGCTCCAATCCGTATTCCTGGAATGCCTGGAATTCACCGAAAGACGCCCGTCTAACAGAATGCTAAATCCAGCGAGGTCCAACCACACTCACTATCCGAGAATGACCTGAACTCATGTTTTCCAGTTTTTTTCTATGTAATATAGCTGTTCACATCTAAAAGACCCTTTAATTACCAAATGGAAACCTCTTGAGTACTTTCTCCAGTGAAAGGTTGAAACCCAAGTTAACTGTACATGATGGTAGTTCTCCTATTGTAGAATTGTTTGTTATTTGTAACTCTTTCTGTATTTATAAACGTTCATATTGTGTCTAGTTCTTAGTAAGTTCATTGTCTTCCTCCAACAATAAAAAAGAAGAACTTTTGATTGTGAAGGCGACAATCATTGGTGATGCTGTGCAAGACTGAAAATGCGGAGAGGAGGCTTCCGAAATTAAGAAACGGAGTATTTGGCTGGATTGTTTGAAATTTGAAAGCCTTCATGATTCATGATCCGAGCAGTCGTCGTGCATCAGCAGAATTCCGTCCTCTTAGGTGTTCCTTGTTACCACTGATTCGGCCGAATTCTTTCAAAGTATTTATCAGAGTTGTATTGTATTCTTTTCCAAACACTTACGGTTATCGTAATTCCAAATTTACTTGTAGTAATTAGTTCAAATCAAAGACGATATGGAACGTTTTATTTATTTTGTACTTAATATTCTCAAATCTACTCCTGAGAGAGGCTCCCGAGTTTTTGTATGAGAGAGTGACGTAGGCCACATGAGATGAGGAAGAGCAAATTCAATTTGGTCATGGATTTCAAGTTCAATTTTTAAGAATTATCTATGCTTCTAGATCCAATGCCGAATGCGTTTTCTCATTTTCTCATTACCAAGTCAAGATCAAGAAAGAGATACACCAATGCCCATGTCCCGGCCTGGTAGTAGTGTGTTACTCTGCTGAATTATTCTCTCACACTGATCAAAGCAATATTTATATTAAAGATTGAAAATAGTATAAAAATAGAACCAAACTGTCAAATTATTTTCATAATTTGCATCCCGTCACAAGGCACATTCGATCATGTACTCGTTCGTTACTCGTACTCAAATCTCATGTCATCATCAATGAATGTACAAATGGTAAATCGTTCATTTAAGAAATTCAAACTCCATCTCTTTTAATTATCAAAATATTAATACAAATAGGGTATAGTATTTTTAACTCAAAATGGAATAAGGCTACATCTGAATGGATTATTGTTCCAATAATGCTGCTTTATGTTTTAAATATTACAGTGACACTGCCGCATGAGCACAAAGCAAATGGATTACAAAGTGTATCTAAAAGGGCACAGGCGTAATTAAGTTTAATTAATAGAATATTCGTAAAAGCCAAAGTAATATTCCTTACAAACGAAGGTTTCCTTTACAAAAAATGTTCTTTTCGGGGATTTGCTATATATTTTACATACTTTTGTATACTTTTGCATATTTTGTTGAACAGGCAAATTTTTGCACATTTA
>JAQFYU010001328.1:0-15340 GCA_034694905.1 Ceratophysella granulata | reverse complement strand
AAGAACACACCGATTTACAACAAGCCTAGTGAACGGGCCCAAACAGCAAGCGGCCGCTTCGAACTTCCATCGCAGCTCGTTGAAGAGATCGAGCGAAGCATTTCGTACACAGTTTCACCTGCAGCGCTCAAAACAGCTGCTTCACTTCTCACGGACTTCTCTGCGGATCGAGATCCTGGCGAGTTTCTTCAAGGCCATCTTCCGTTGATTATGGTACGATCCATTAGAATTCGTTGTCAAATGGAAGAGCTTGATGCTCAAGTGTTAATTTAAGGAACGAATTCAAAGATGTTTCCATGAAGTAGCTGCTAGCTGCTACTGCTATTGAAATGCGCTACGTGTTCTTCATAAGAATGGGTTTATACAAGGGTTGGTAGTTGGTATTTGTATGTGTATTAGTATTGGTATTACCAGTGTAGGAAGTCATTCTTAGTTATGATCGTATTCTTTAATTAATAATTGAATAGATAACGAAGTAGCGTAAATACTAATAAACATGCTTCATGCGAAATGAAATCAGGATTAAGACGTAAGGTACTGATTTTACTTTCAATTTGCTCAAACTTGATATATGGATTTCAATTTCAATATTCTTATCATCCTTTCGTGCATTTGTATTTGATCAAATTTTAATTTTGTATTTTAGGCTAAACACGCAGATTTCGACGTCTTCATGGTGGTCGAGCTTTTCTTTGAGTGTGTTGATCGAAAACCTTTTCTGGACAATATCATGGTGTCCTTTCGAAATTCGCCTTGCGGAACTTCGCTCGATTGGAGCATATTTGCGAGGTGTGAATTTACCGGTATGTCTACTAACACATAATTTTGAGTCTTGTCTAAGCACAATTAACTATGTAAATACTATTTGCTTTACAATGTTGAAATTACTAAACAATTGCATAATTCAGTTTTAAATGTCCTTAGCCGTCACGTACTTGATCTTCTTTGAAAGTGCGCGGATTCCACCTGACAATATGGCTTTGATTTTGACTGAATTTCGATGGGAGGGAGCCCGACACTTCTATCGCTTCCTGCTGGCTGAGCTCAAAGATGGAACTGATCTCTACGTTGTGATGGAGCTGGTCTACTCACCCGAGTATATTAGGGAGAAAATTCTTCGAAATCTTGCTGCTGTTCGAAATATACTTCGGGTAGGTTTATAAAACGGAGATTCCTTTTCAGTTATACGCGTTATACGTAAAGTTGCCTTTCAATGCCTGTATCAATTAATTTTAGCGAGTGATCAATACTGCTCTTTTGGCTATGAACATTCCACCACGTGTACAAAAACGAGGTACAACGGTTCCGAAACCGTTTCATTTCAATGTAAGTACATCCACGTCAGTATTCCTGCATACCTAACTTGCATAGGAACTTTAGCAAAGATCTATTGACTATATTTTGATTATTTGTATGAACTCCAAAAATGTACAGATTACCAACACGAAACTTATCGACTACGAGGTTAGCATCTGAAAACTTGATCATTGTTTATGTCATTGGATCTGTCTTCAAATGTGAACTTTGTTTCTTGGTTTGTATAGCTTCCTATGCAGATTCCATTCCGAGCCGGTGTTGTGCCAAAAACACAGTTTGTTTCTCCACGGCCATCTCCACGGTTCGAAGAGGCTCTACGACGGAATCGGGAGAAGGCCGACAATCTCTTGCTTGAAGTGAACAACTTGAAGGAAAGAGGATCTGTCTACGGCGAGCCTACCAAGTCCGAACGATATTTGCAGAGCGTTGCGAGAGTCAAGGCTCAAAGAGAGGCCGAATCTGCCAAACGGACATCACCTGTTGCTCCTAAATTTGCTTTAGATAAAGTGTTCCAGGTGTCGAATCTGCAGTTATACTTCTAGCCATTAACCTTCATAGTCATAAATATTCCATTGTTCTGTACAGGAGCCTAAAACCCGTGGTAAGACCACCTACTCGGAACTCCTGCGTCATCGCCAAACTTGCATGCGAGAAGAGCTTCGTCGAACGACGGCGTAAGTGAATGTGAATATAATACAAAACTTTAGGAGCCTTGAGCCTTCACAACAGTTTTTTCATACAATTTTAAAATGTAGCAAGTAGCAAAGCTGTACATATATTTTTTCTGTTGTTTAAATCGAGTTGTGTCAATCCAAAAATCTCCGAGTACTAATTTCAGTAATGAAGCTCGCGCTAGATGATTGTATTGTTACGTCAGTCACTATTCGTGCTTCGTGCGCTATATCCGAAATGTTTATCAAAACCGTAAAATCAACAACTGAATTTTTGAATCGGAAATGAGCTATGCCTATGAAGTAGTGCAAGCCTTTGCACTACTTCATGAACAATGCTCAACTCATTTCGTTGATCATCATCAACAATAATCATACACTGGAGAAAGGAAAATCATATCGTTGAAACTCAGCGTTGACCTTTCTGAATCTGAACTTCTTGTTTACTAAGTTTTGCGGTAAGTATTATTTGTGCGTTTGAGAGAGCATCTAACGATGTTGGTCAACACGAAGTTCTCTCAATTCGTATCTCTATATCTCGCTCTCGCTCAATTGAGAAAACGTGTAGAGAGTAATTCATATCGCTGCACCGTACCGCACTCATTGCGAAAGCCTTTGACCCAGTAGGTTTGCCTTGGTCACCCTAAATTGATTGAATGAGTTCTTGTGCTGCAGCTCAATTTGTTTGAAATAGCAATTAAGTCTATTCTTGAATATTGGGCAATCTATTTAAGCAAACAATTTGACTAAGTGTTGTTGGCTACAGGGTTGATGAACTCATGGTTGGTCGAAACGAGGACAAGATTCGAGACTACATTGTGAACCGTAGCGCTGAAAGCATCCACATGGAGGAACTCCAACGATCTAAACTGGTTCTTTCTTCCAAGATTGCACATCAGAAAGCTATGGCTGCACCAAGACGAATAAAGAATTTGAGACAGGAGCGAGCTCGACAAATTCGCGAAGAGGTACGTACACAGCACCCAATTTTTATATTCTCCGGGCTTCGATTTCCATAATTGATACAAGCTGAACATAACTTGTTCGAATCACAGATGCACTTGGATGATTTGCGTGTTAAGCAGAAAAAGGAGAAAGCTTTGAAAGCTGCAAAATCGACTGCAGCAAGGATTGCACAAGATGAAAAGACAGCTACGAAGAAGGCTCAGAATAAGCTTAGAAAGCGACGACTTCAATTAGGTGATATCATATGATTGCAATGCAGTTCTTAGAATCAAAATTATCTGCTTATCTCTAATTTATATTTTGCAGCACGGGAAAAGGAAGAATTGGCTGCACAGCGTGAGCAGGAGGCTTTGGAAGAAGTACGTTTCGAATGTCAGATCACTCTGCATTAGTACCATTTATACTAATTTACTAATAAGTACTACTTCTCAAAATAGCGAAAGCAAGAAGAAGAGATTCGGAATGACAAGCTTTTGCGCCAAAGAGCTAGTACTCAGGTTCGACCACCGTCCCAGAAGAGTATTCGAAAGGGAGTGGTTGCCCCGGGACCAAAAAAGGAGCGTGTGGACACTATGAGTCGATATGAGCTCTCTCTTCGTTTGGACCGAAACAAGCTTGCGGAGCGTCAGTACCGTACTGCGCGACAGTCTGAACTTCACGACATGAAGTTAAAGAACATTCACAAAATTGAGCAGGTCAAAAAGGACGTGGAAGATTGCCGCCTTAAGCTGTAAGTATCCTGTCATGAATCAATGTAACATTTTGAGTTTGAGTGATTCATGGGACCCGACACCCGACGTTGTTAGTACAGTTTTATGGCGAATCACAATTAGTTGAGTTGCGATATACTACATAATCCGGTCTCCCTCATGCGCATCCTAACACGCGGGTAAGAGTAATGAAAATAAACACAGCTGACAAAATGAGCTGGCACTATATTCTGCACGCTTAGGAAAATATACCTAATCTAATCTTAACCTAACCATATCTAACCTATACAAAAGTGCCAGCTCATTCTATGGGCTTATTTTGTCAGCTACGTTTATTTTCCTTACCCCAACCAACACAACGCAACAACACGCGGGCTGAATTCAAATGTATTCTCGAAAAGTTAATCTAAAGTTTCTGCGGCGTTGTAATATTCTGAATATTTTAATCTTTCAGTTTCAAGTCGAAGACAGTACGAGGAAGGCCAGTTTTCGATCTTCCACCTCTAAGAACCTCTTTGGATCGGGAAGTGGATCTCATGAAATCAGAATATGAAGCCTTGAGAGTTCACAACGAGATTTCACACCCCAAATTTAAAGCTAAGCGTCAACGACCATTGAGACCAGTTGAGTTTGCTCAACCACCACCACCGCCACCAGTTGAGAAGCGTTCATCCAGCGTAAATTCTCAGCGTCAAGGAACCTTAGAAACAATTGAGCTTCCTGAATCGTCACCGCCGCGGTTTGAGAAGCGTTCATCCAGCGTCAAATCTCAGCGTGAGAAACGTTCATCCAGCGTCAAATCTCAGCGTGAGAAGCGTACATCCAGTTTCAAATCTCAGCGTCAACCAACCTTGGAAACACTTGAGTTTCCTGAACTGTCACCGCCGTGGGTTGATCAGCATTTGGACTCTTCTGCTCGTGATTCGTCAGCGTCTGAAACTGAGCCATACTACACACTTTCCTCAGGTGAAGAGGAGGAGTTCTTGGGTGATGATGATGAGAATCCGTTCGACTAAAATCCAAGTACTAATCGTCATCAATCAAAACGGAAAATATTTGCATCTCCTTCCAAGAAGGGAATAATTGATCCAAACAAAAAGAAAAGTACAAGTCAAATCTCTACGCATTATACGATATATCAAGTACTATTTATCTCACTTTCAAAACGTACTGCTACATATAAACCCTCAATGGGTCAGTAAACGAAACTTCATATAAATGCTATCCCAAGGTAACACGCCTTTACCTTGTGCTTTTATTAGGCAATTATATTTGAGGTTGACCTTTAGATATTTAATTGTATTGACATTAACTATTTTGAATAGGAAATATGGTAGCCTAGTATGGGATTTGGGAGGAGATGTCATGGTCCGTCGCCCTTGATTCATAACATATTGATGAAAATAGTCCAAGCCTAACTTACCAAAGTACTTCACAGTTAGGTTAACTTTTCTTGGCAGACAAAGAATTTGCGGAATAATGCTACCAGTGGTAGCAAATGTTGGAATAGCTTGAAAGTATTCAATTCAAAAAGTTTGATGGGAATCAAATCCACATCAGGGACGACACCTTCTTTAGTCCTGATGACTGTCGGGATTCGTAACACTCCCCTTCGAGTTGGACGCAGAACCAGCCATTGATGTTTTGCTATCCGATGCTATTTGCGTAATTCAAACGACATTATTAGTTTGAATCTTTTCCATGTGAATTGTGAATATGATGTGATATGTGATAATATGAAGTGAAGCTCAGTAGCCGTGCAAAAACAATACCTGCCATAGCTTGAGATTTTTCGGCAACAGCTCCAGCTAAAGTCGCACCTCTAGCTTCTGAAGCAGCAACAGCCTATTCCATGAAAACGAGTTGGGTTTGGGTATCATTTATTTAACCCAAACACACATAAATGCGTTTTCAGCTACAATTTTAAATTCGTATGTTAACCTTCGGGCCGCTTTCTGATCCGCTCATCGCATTGGCTCCATCTTGATTCGCCTTTGCCATTGACTTTACGCCTTGAAGAGTAGAGAAAACATGAATTATAAGATTATTCTATTGATGTACCGGTTTCGATGAAGCTACCTTGTTTCGATTCCGCCACGGATTGGCTGCCCGCTTTGTCTGAGCCAGCCGATGCAATACTACCGTTCGATTCACCCATTGCGTCGCTGAAGCCCGAACTATCAGCGTTCGCTGCAGATCTTCCTCCAGTCCCAGTCATGGACTCACTCTGTGAAGCCGTTCCATTGGAACCTGATGATGCCATACCAGCATCTGCATTTGTTCCAGTTGCTTGACTACCCGACTCGTCTGCTCCGGCCGAGGATTTCGCTCCAGTTTCAGAACCTGGTTCCAGACACACACACAAAAAAGAATTTGTTAAATGGGAACTAATTCGTCCAAAAACCCACGGTATGTTGGCTAGGGCGTTTGTAACCTAGTAATTTTCGGTTCACAGAGAGTTACCTGCGGCTGCTTGAGAAGAGCCATTGGTATCTGAAGCTGCCATGGCATGTGATCTATTTCATGGTATATCATTGCATCATTTCATTGCACCACCACAATACAGTGACTATGTATATAATTGTCATTCAAAGTACCCTGAAGCCGTTTGTGCCGAAGCCTGACTTCCAGCGCTTCCAGAAGCTGCGGAGACCTGTCCGAAAATGTTGCAGTAGGTATGTCAATTAAAAGTAGTAACTTATCATTGTATTTACTTCGATTTACAAAATTCATACGCATCAACTGAAACCAAAGATATATCATCTCTTCACGTATCTCGTACGATCCGAATTGACATTTAGTCAATGCAAAAACGCGATCGATCAAATGAAAATAAATCCGGTTTTTACTTGTGACAGTAGCGTGGAAGCAGATCCTTGAGACGAACTATTGTCCGCAGACGTAATGACGCGACCACCTTCTTTATGTTCTGCCATTGACGTCACAGACCCATTTAAATCGACAGTAGCTGTGTTTGAATTAAAACAAACGTCTTCTATATCTCATGCTAGCAAACTAATAATATCCTATTTTCATACCCAAGGATCGTGA
The DNA here is from genome assembly GCA_034694905.1 of Ceratophysella granulata. NCBI lineage: Eukaryota > Metazoa > Arthropoda > Collembola > Poduromorpha > Hypogastruridae > Ceratophysella > Ceratophysella granulata. The sequence continues at coordinate 8,625 of JAQFYU010001328.1, read as the reverse complement.
GTCATTCCGATTTTCCGAGGCTGCTTGTGCATTGCTGTATACAAAATAGCATATTACACCGATTAGTTTTCCATGAATTTCCAGTAAACAATACTGCCGGTGGTATACATAGTTTTGTTGATACTTCGTACTCTTAGTGACAGGTACTCATGATATTTTACCTATCGTTTGCTGAAGCCGATGACTCTGATCCACCAGTGGACACTGCTTTGGCCTGGGAGTGTGCTTGATTTGCATGCGCTGCAGCTTGACTCTGGGATGACCCACTCATCGCCTTTGCTCCTGGAATTATGGTAGCGACCAGTTAAGTCAGCGATTGTACTAATTCTAATTACAAACTTTCATTGTGCCGAGCCCAATGTATACAACTGCTTCCCTTAGTCGTTACCTTTGTCACCGGTCGAAGCGACTGCTGCTGTACCTATTTTAGAATTTATCACGAATAATATTAAACAGTGCATCGACTCTGCTTGGATAGTTCTTTGATGGTATTATTGTCCTGAATTACGGCCCTACCTCCGCTATTAGAAGCTGCAGCAATTGTTTGGTTGGGCCCCCCAGATGCTGCAAATAAAGTAAAGCTGTGTCGTGGTAAAATTGTAAGTATTTTAATGGGAACTCCTTTAAGGGGCTTACCAGCAATGGCTTTGCTGTGTATTCCTGAATCTGATCCGTCAGATGTGGAACTTGGATTTCCACCAAAGGCAGCAGCTATGGACTAAATGTGGTAACTAACAGTTTGATGGAACTATGCTAATATTTCACCAAAATTTCAGTACTAAAACTAGTGAAATATTTACCTGAGAATTGGAAGTGAAGCCGGCTGCCATAGCTTGAGTTTGATCTCGTTGAATCGGTCGAGAAAATGTGTCACCTGTAAATTAGTTGTTTTGCAATATATATTTGTCCTTACTTGTCAAACTGCTGAGATTCACATAATTGGATGTTGAGTGCATTATTGTACCTGTTCGGTTCAGCTTTGCTTGATACGGACTTTTGCCATCGGCACAAAATTTCTCGTTATCCGGAGCGGCTTGAACACAGCGTCTGTGCTCTGGATGAAATAGTTGTTGCGGAGGACATGGAGAGGTACCGACGGCGCTCATTCCGGCAAACATGCAACGGTAGTACCGAGTACAGTCGCCTGCTATGGCGTGACACCCAGAACTGGGACAAACGAACTTGTTATGCCCATCACCATTGGATACTGGTTTCGAGGTTTTAACTGATTCAACTATTTGCATTTTGTATGTACAAAAAATTGAATTCTAACTGAATCGTTACTTACATCGGGTTTCTCTCAGCGGAAGCACGGAAACAGCTGTGAGCTACGAATAAAAATATCAATGAGAATAAAAGATTTATACCAGAGCGAAATGCATACGTACCAAAATCTGGATAGCAATGCGAGAAGACGCGATGGGACTCTTCATTCCGGCATTTATATCGATGTCCCGGTCGAAGCACTCAACTATTACATACTTTTCATTTAAGAACAAATCAGTAGTGGAAATAATGATTTGGTTTGAACCATTTAGCATCCATTCTTGCAGAAAAGCGTGACGAGTGAACTGTGAGGAACTACCTAACTATATTATATGTTCAAACTGTAAAAATAAACAATGGCGACTTCTTATTCAACTAACCATTAAAGCTATTCCAAGCGACACTAAAAGTGTAACACTTCATGGGCGAGTTACTTTCAGTTAGTACAAGCGAATCCAATTTTTTTGAATTCCATTGTTTCATCGGTATTCTTTGTTATTCGTTCAATCACAAGGAATCCAAGGTGTCAATGTGTCGCCCATTTGAAAGAGAGCATGGTATACGACATAATAACAATAGTAGCGGTTTAAGCTAGTTTGAAATATTTAATTATGCACTTTGAGCTTCAACCACTTCAACAACGAAGGCTATGCTAGTCAATATGCTTTGATATGCGTTTATAAAATTGTTTTAAGTGTTTTTATATCTGCATAGTAGTACTAAGAGCTTCACATACCTAAACTACCGATGATGATGATATTGTATGATAATTTAACCTTTTGACAACCTATTGTATTTAGCACAAGCACAGCTCTTCCATGTGCATAAATCCGACCGCACTTCTACAATATTTAGGAACATAATTATCAATCAGCATCTGGATGATATCTACGCTAACTAACACGACCTTTAACTAACTAACAGCTTTGAATTCCTCCACGAAAACACTAAAAATTTGAAACACGAACAAGATAGAGGAACTTTATTTAACTCAACATATTAGTAGTGGCGTGATGTTAAAACGAAAATGTTGACCATCACAACTGTGAGTTGATCATTAAAAAAGTCAAATATATGGTGGTATTGTGACAGTGTGTAATGTACAGTCGTTGAACGAGGAGGAAGGATGCGTGAGTGAACTACATTATATAATAGTAATACGTAAGATAATTTATGCGTTAAGCAAATAAGAAGTTAGTTGAAAAGTGGGCAGATGCTCTTCGCGGCTTCTACCATTGGCACGAACAGGTAACTTGAAAACAGGGTCACAGGTAAAAGTCAACCCAAGAATTCCCAGTCCATCTTCTCCTTGGCGAGCAACATATCCTCCGCCTGCTTCAGAGCAATACTCAGAGTGTCCTCCGTCCTATTAAATACGCATACAACTCAATTCTTAGGAATTGACGCTCATTTTGGTCGAATTTGTAGAACTTCGAGTTCTGATGATTGTGTCTTACTCCGAATCCAAGATTTGAGACTGGTGCATGAGACTTGAGAGGTCGAGAGCTACGCTAGCGTTTTCTGACCTTATTCCATCTACACCCAATGCTTCTGCCGTTTCAGCTACCTAAACATTGCAGCAAAGAATTTGGTTCAACCTAGGCTTCAAGTCTTTAATTATATAATTAACAATTCTATGGGTATAATCGACGTAGGCTTGTCGAAGACCTACCTTTTTCTGATTCTTGCTTCCCAAATCAAACTTGGTTGAGTTCTCAGCCGTCAAACTCGCGTCAACGTTCCCTCGACTGTTGGATGGCCGACCAAAAACTGTTTGGAGTAGCTTGCTCTGCTTCTCACTTCGATTCACCATCACTTTACGAATGAGCCCATTGATCGAAGCATCAGTAATTTCCAGTCGTTCCTTGACGCGCTCGTCCGCATCCAATCGTTCTAGCTGGGCCCTGTCTCAATATACAAATTCCTTTACTGGTGATGAATGATAAGAATGGGAGGCGGGATCGTGTGATCATGATCAGTGTTGAAAAACAAAGACATTTCAAGGTCTACGCCATCACAAATAAAACCTGCATTTTGCCTCTAGGCCTGACAAAATCCAATTTTTGAAGTAAACAGAGTTCTTACGTGATGTTCTGTGAGAGGGCATCGACGACAGGATCTCTCTGGGCAACAAAGAGACAGAGACTCCGAACCAAGCTTTCGATGTGGTCTGCGAAAGAGCTTTCACGCCAATCTTCATATGTACGTAGAATACGCTCGTATCTATGCAATAGAATGGAATTCGGAGTTAATCTCCAACGGGTGACATCAAACAGATGTCATGCACTTTCATGATAGAGCATGAGAAAAGTTCTGCCCTCTGATTGACGTTCGAAGGAATAGACATTCCGAAGAATGCGATCGGTATTCTGGGGTTACAATACAATATGGAATGTTGAATTGTGGGATGTGGGATTACAATGAGATGAGGGACAACAATCATTAATGGGTTTCTTATTCAACGGGTGTCGGAGTTTCTAAGTTTGCATCACTCAAATACGGATTGACCTAAGGCATACTTGTTCGTTATGAAGAACTCATATTAGAACGTTCACACGCTATGACGAAGTTGCTTGACGCAAATCTCAACCCAATAATATGGGGCCTTCGCCTCAAGGATCCAGTTCTTATCTTAACTGATCAAACCCTTACATAGCCTGAAGCTCGGAGAGGAGAAGGGGTTTCAGAAGGAGATCGTGGTCCTCCCAATTCTCCAAAGTCGATCTCAAGTCCTTCTCCAGAGCTTCCTTCTCAGAATCCCAGCGGCCCTTGGTGCTTTCCGGTTTCGCTGCATTTTCTTCTTGAAACCCAGCATCAATTTTTTCCAACTCCGCCTCGAATTGAAGGATTCTACACAAACTAGCCATTGTCTTCTCAACTTCCGCCCTCAATGGCACAACCACGGTCCGTAAATTCTTTGTTCGCCATTTCCTAGTGAGAATAAATAACACTTAGAAAAATTTGAATAATTTCATAAATGAATGTTCCTTTAAAATGTAATATCAGTTGGGTGGAATCTTTCAACAATTCCGTGGAGGAGTGACAAGGATCAGGTGTGGGTTGGGAGTGAAGTGTCATACTTACAGAAGTGCATCACTGGCCTTTTTGAGCTTTTCAATTTGGTCCACTTCAGTCTGGACGAAGAAAACGGCTGAGATCCAGACTTTCCTGAGAACACGCGTGTCCTTGACTCTCTCCCAAGCAGTCAGAAACTTGTTGACGCACTTTGGGATCTTGAGTTTCATTTGGAACAAGGACGGGGTCTTGGGGATCATGAAGAGGTCAACACCCTGCAATTTTCAAAAGTCAATCATTTAACATCTAAAAATGTCATTGAGTATCGACGAATGCACTTCCACTGACTCATTTCAAAACAGACAGATTTCCAAGGGACAGTTTTAGTACCTGGTGATACTTGAGGACCTGTTCGTCGGGCAGAAGTTTGGTTCCATCTTGTGTGAGAATGAACTGTTCCCCGAGGGGAACTCTGAGATCTCGCTCGATCCACGTCTGAATATTTCCCACCGTCGTGGACCTTCCAATGGCAAATGCTAGTTTCCGTGCGGGGCAGTAGATGGTGAGCATGGGCGTAGTCAAAATGTTGTGGAGCACGGTAAGGCCTACTACTTGGGTAAACTCTGGGCTGGGAACACCTGAACTGTTGGACATCAGAACCTTCCGTCCACGTCGTTTCGGGTCGAACTGAAGCATCATTCGGAGCCATGTCTCAAAGCACTTTTTGAACAAATCGGAGAGGTGAGTGTTGTACGGAATAACCGTCGCTTCCTCAACTCCGCCCCCGCTCTCAGCCCTGCAGGAGAACACAGATTCATTAAGTCCATTCCAGACAATCGTGGAAATAAATTGGGAAAGTACGAGCTTGTCTCACCTGTAGATGGCTATTACGTTTGGAGGCTTTGTCTCGACGTATGCATACCAACGTGATGGCGATTCTCCATGAAGAAATGGACGCATTCCGCACGAGATTTCGAAGGCTATAAATCCGAAACTCCAATAGTCTACAGTTTCGTCATATTTCTTTCCCACGTAGATCTCTGGAGCCAAATACTGGAGCGTTCCAACCACGGTGGAGCAAAGGGTTCCGGTCTGAGAAAGGTTCTTGGCAAAACCCAAGTCACTCAGCTTGTATGTGGTTCGGCCATTCAATTGTTCAATCAAAATATTCTCAGGCTTGAGGTCTCGGTGCAAAATCTTCCGCTCATGCAGGTATGAAATAGCCTAGAAATACAACAACAATGTATATGAGCATCACGATGAAATATCCCCATTAATATACATAATTCAACAGTACTTAACCTAGACCTAAACTTAACATTAACACTAGGAACAACCGCGTTAAGCAGAATGTACTGTGACACTTATAGCATGCAGCACATGTTTATTAGGAGTCTAGTGGTCTTCAGTGTCAACGAAGTAGGAAGTAGCACATTGCTACTTGAAGCTTTCATAAACTTGACATTAAGCAAAGCAGCTAAGCTAAGCCAATACCCCACTCTTTTTAGTTTGGTGTTAAAATATGCCTTGTGTTACTGGGACTTCGGGAAGCTGCTGGCACTTTTTGCCAGCTAGTTTTGAAACAAGAAATTAAGGTTCGACTATGGCTTGGAAAACTGGGGTGAGAGGAAAAAGTAGAGGTAACCGAAAGCTGAACCTCAATTATTTGTGTAAAATTCCCGTTAGTATCACAAACTTTATACAGTAACGATTCAGCTTATTCGAAACAACTAAGTAGAATAGAAAGGAAAGCCTATTCAAAAAAACTCCTAATTTCTCTTTAAATTAATACTATTTTCACAAAGGTATGTGGATTTTAGAGATTGTCAATCAAACATTCGGAAACATCTCAAATACTGTTTTTGTGTATATATGTACCCTTTGTTTATTTTTCTTGAAAATAACAATAAAAATATTATTTACATATGTTAAAGTTACTTTCATTGTCATACAATTGCAGCAAGATTATCAATACTCAACTTGTTTTGCTATTGTTTCAGACTTCCTTAACATATGAAGCAAGTATTTATTGCTCGTTGCCATGCCAAAATTTTTTAGGGGTGTCGGTCCTTTTTGAGACAAGCTGTATAATGGGTAGAGCAGAATACAGTTTAATTTTTTTCGGTTTTAGAGTTTTGGAGTGCTGTGTTAAATAGGTGGATGTGGCTTGTTATGGGTAAAACAATCAGGAGGGGTAGCTCGGCATGACTGACCTGCTGGATGTGACTAAGAACAGCCCTGACAATGTCCTCTGGAAGTCCTGAAATGTTCTCAGGCCTTCTGAGAAGCTGTCTCAAGTCTCCTCCCGTACAGAATTGCATCCCAAGCAGAGGAAGGTCAGTCTGGAGAGCGAGAAAGTCTTCGGGTACTGGAAGTGTAGACACGACGTAGGGGCTTTTGACCACATCGTACATAAGCTCCACTTCTTTCCGCCAGCGATCCTGCATCTCCCGCACAACCCGAACCTCGTCAGGAGACTCGTTCTGCCCCATCCTGGAGTCAAACTGCTTCAGAGCTGCAATCAATCAAGATGTATTTGTTTATCATATAATTCTCACTAAAGGGAGAAAGGAGAAGGAAAAGGAAAAGAAAAAAGAGGGAAGTAGAAGGAGAAGGGAAGGGAAAAGAAAAAAGAGGAAGGGAGAAGGAAAGGAAGGAAGGGAAAAAAGAAAAGGAAAGAAACAAGAAAGAAAGGAGCAGAATTGGAACCATGGAGAAAGGAGAAGGTACAGGAAATGGAGGCAGAAGTAAAGAAAAAAGAGAGAGAAGTATAAAAGAAAAAGGGATTGAAATGTAAAATGAGAAATTCCGTAATAAATTGAAAATTTGAGGAGGGCAACGGAGAAGAGGGTAAGTACATATGGAAGAAAGCCAAGAGACAAGATCTAAGAACATTCAACATTGAAAATAAGTTGTACGTTGTATTTTAAATCGTAAATTAGAGTTCCCACATTCAAAACAATGAAAAAGTATTCCAATTATAACTTAAAATGTTCTTGCGCGTCCTCGACGCACAAAATAACTTTGTAGAAATCCATATCTTCATCTTCCCTAATTTTGAATACTTACTTAAAGAATCGAAATCGAAATGTGCCTGAGTTACAGCAAAACAAAATCTCCTCAGTTTTGTCAGTCATCAATCAGTCTTGTATATCTTGTCAGTCTGTGCTAGTTTGTGCAAAGATGAAGGAGAAGGTGAGGAATTTTAGAAGGCAAGCGCTTAATTAGGAGAAGATTTTACTCCTGTGCGTGGCATATTTCCCATACACTGACGGATGTGTGTGCAGAATGAATGTTTAGTGATTACCCATGACGTCAGGACGTATTGCGTGTTTCCAGAGTCCTACGATTCCAAAAGAACCTCTTCCGAGAATCCGAACACACTTCCATTCTCCAGACACCTGACCCTCCTCCATCAGAACAGGTTCACGAGGTCAACCGGCCTAACTCAAATCTCAGATCAGATGCAGTAAACATCAGCAGTGAATTGAGGACGACGTGTGTTGTGTTCTGTGTGTGTGTGCTGTTGTGATGTATGTATGAATCGGTTTCCTTTTTTGTTTTTCAGCTGTTTTGTATTTTGTATTTACAGAAGTCTCTACAGAATCTGAAGTAAAAAAACCAATGTTCACTTTCCTACTTTCATATTTGGAGACATTGATGAGAAAGACTCGGCGCAGCTTCTAGCTCACACAATTCGCTCACAGTCAAACCTAAACGTGAATTTTAAAGTCACTCACGGTGTCACGGTTCTTGGTACATAATGGACTAGCTAAACCGCAGAGCTTTTTCGGAAGTCGAAGCTTTTCTTTCATTCTCATCTCAAATCTTAATAAACTTGGGGTTACAGACTTCAGACAAGCTAAGTATGTGCTGGATGTGAGTGCGGTCTGACATTAGACACAGTGAATCGCTTAAAACAACTGGAGAACGCAATATGTGAATTTTGATATTTCTGAACTGGAAACAAGCACTTATTTTTGCAATTCACAATTTTTTTACTTTTGCATTCACAGCAAGAATCGTGCAACTATTTTGGAATAAAAGTATTGAAATATGTACATGTTATTGAATCAGACCCAGGAAACGACCAATAATTTCCGAAAAGTTTCTAAATTTGAAATATTTCAAAATCAATTTAAACCTAACCTAACTGATTTACAGGGCTGGGCAAATTACTTGGAAATGTAATTTCAAATTACATGTAATTAAGAGCCGAAATCTCAATTTCAATTTAATTACACAAATTACAATTACATTTCATCTTCAATTACTAATTACTGTAATTAAATTACATTTTATTAATGTTTTTCTGCTTCAAATTACGTAATTTCAATTACAAAT
>JAQFYU010001327.1:0-15342 GCA_034694905.1 Ceratophysella granulata | reverse complement strand
CTAGGTGCCAACATAAGGTCCAGTATGCCATTTCTGGTATCCTTTTGGTCCCAAGCTGCCGTCAGGCAGGTTTTTTACAGCAGCTGTATGGCATTGTAAAAGGACCAAGAGTGAAAGGCATGGAAAACGGTTAAGCGTGACAAAGAGTACTAAAATAGACAGAGCTACTACGGCTTGGTTTGCAAAAATTTGTTGCCTCACTTTCAGTCTCAATTTGTATAATCACCCAACGTTTACGCGAGATAATTTGAGTTCTGTTCAGTAGAGTAAAAGTTTACTTTTTTAAATGTACATTGGACGGTCGGTCGGTTCGGTTTATAAAATAAAATTTCATAAATCCTAAACCTCATGAACTCTCTACCAGCTTAAATTTTGAAACTGCACAAAAAACGTCTAGTTTATTATCCAAATTCAACTTATTTCTAAAAACTTGGCTTAAAAAACATGCATCAATTTAGGACTGGATCATATATTTTTAAGGTCAAGTTTGGAATATTTGGAGCCTTTAGCAACTGCTGCATGTCTTTTAGAGAATAATAATAGACGCTACTGCTCAATGATTTGGACTCTAAATGGACCTGGGCAAAGGACAATGAAAAATGTCCCTATGACAACAGACCTTTGACCACAGTGTCCACAGAGATCTTCAGGACAAACTGGTCATTAGTAGCACTACGGATTGATGTGTATGTCGTTCTACCTTATTTCTTTGGCCATAAATCACGTGTGCTCTCTCCGCCGCTCGGTCGGAGCGATCAGGTCTGGGTTGGTCTTAGTCTATATAATTAATCAAAGAATCAAGTTCCTGCTGAAACATAATCATCTCCTGTTGTTGTTGTGTGACGCTCAGAAGTTACTCTAGCAACTGGAGTAAAAATACACGAGTTAATTTCCCAATCAGCAGAGGTCTTGCTTGATGCACGCACATGGATCTCTATCCCAGCACCATCTATCATATGCCGCTCGGTACTACGTTCCTGAATGGCGAGCTCTGATGGTCGTTGGAGGAAGGCGAGTAAAAGTTCCACAGTCGACCGCTGCCGAGGGGGATAGCTCTGCCACTCGAGCCGACTACAATACTCTTCACCACCATAGTCTAATCTACTAGTCGTCTGATATTATAGAAAAGTAAATGTATGCATGACTATGACTAATGACTAACGAGTAATGACTATGCATTCCTAATACCTAATGAGTATGGATAACGCATGTGCAGTCTGCAGTCGCAATATCTCGTAGCTGCACATGCGCAGCGCTATATCAGCTCCATCCGGATATATAGCCGTGAGGTGGAACCCTCCACTCGGAATCAGCAGGTGAGGTGGAACCCCCCACTCGGAACCAGCAGCAGCTAATCAGGAATCTTCTTGAGTAAATATCCGTCTATATACAATCTATATAGTATATAGACCTGCTGAGACCTCCTGTTCATTTGCATGATGCGATGCGGCTATGAGGTATGTATCCCCCATCTACCAAGCATAAAAACTGGCTTGCCATATACACTACGCCTGAAATATGGATATGTATACATTTGCAAATGTGGCATGTGGAGGAAAGGACACCGTTACGTTCCATGAGCGTAACATAGCACATAGCATTATGAGTCTCTCCTTCCTTATTCCTTATTTGGGTTTGACTGGGAACAAACGTCGTCGCAGTAAAGTGAAGGCATGGAACAGAATAGGCTGGTAGCCATTACTCAGTCATAGTCAGTGAGTCTTCAGAGCAGAAGCGTACATCCAGTCAATTGAAGTTTTGGAGTTTATTTAGAAGTAATCTACAAACAACGGTTCGAACAACTCAGGACCTCTCTACATTCCGGTAAGGTTAGGTTAGGTTTTTACCATTTTTGGCCTATATTGCCTAGTTGACCCTTGTTTCTTTGTATCAAAAATATTCTAAACCATCTCAATGCATGCACGCGTGGCACATGACCATGTGACGCGTGTCACTGGCTATAATTTTGCGTGGAATGTCACACGTCCATATTCATGAAGCTAGAATTTTATGTCTGTCTCAGAAATCATGCGCACAAATAGAGTCTTCGTGGCTCACCTACTGCCTCATTTCTCATTGTAGCCAAATGTGGCTCGCTCAATACATCCAATGACCTAATTGAGTTGCAATATGTAGCCTAACCTATTTTGTCGGTGAAACAAACCAACCGAGATGAGCTTCTGTGTCTTTAGGCTAAATTGGTTCACATTCAATGCTCTTTTGAACTTTAAAAATTGTAGAGGCTATGTGGCCTTGCCATAATGTCAAAACGAAACACTTATGACAACACAATTCACGTTTGTTTATTTGGTCTTTGTTTGTAGCCCATCGTGTGTGGAAAGACTACTACCCGGCTGTGGGCGCGGTCGTGTTTATGATCGACGCCTTTGACCACAGTCGATTTCAGGAGGCTCAACTCCTTGTTGACAAACGAGCAGCTTCACAACTGACCGGTTCTCATCCTGGGAAACAAGATTGACTGACCAAGGAGCAGCGTCGGATTAGGAATAAGGCGAAAAAATAAGAATTTAGAGATCTATATTTGACCATCTTTCTCGTCTTGGTGAGTTGTGATTTGGTGAGTGGAACTCTTGTTCACATATGTTTTAGTCTAAAGGCGTATTTCCACTGGTGACGTGCGTCAGTGTCGCAGCGTCAGCTCAGTGGAAATGAGGCTTTATCAGTTTAGTTTAAAAAAAGTGGATTTATCCCAATAGCTTGTCCCAACAAAAATTTTCATTTTTGATTTTGGAGAATCCTACTAATGGCTGAACGGAAGAATGAAGGCGGGATCCGGGAATCTGCCAAGAAGGATGAGCCTCTAAGTCTCACCCCCGAAGAGGTGCGCCAGCCTAGGGAAATCAATAGAAATCCCAATTCATCAGAAATTTACACTTACAACTTTTCTGAAATTTGTTAGATTGCCATGATAAGAAAGAATCCGGCGCTCCTTCAAATCATTCGATCTCAGATTCCCTTTCTGAGGGGTGAGAATGAACCATCCTCATCGGATTCCAGTTCGGATGAAGAATCTGACGGGCGAATGCCATCATCTCCCGACTGGCTGTCAGACCCGCCACTAAACCCGTCTCCACCTTCCTCACCTGACACGATTCGTCCAGCAGTCGTCGCGTCATCCTTCCACACACCTCCACACACATCGATCGTTAGTATACAATCCGCTACATCCACATTCAAACTTAAGCCCTCGGCTTTGCCCTTCTTCGTGCCCTTGAATAGGATGACAGGGACTCTACCAGCTCCTGTTCCCGGCTCCTCGTCATCCGTCTCCCGGTCACCACCCAGCTCCACGAAGAAGCATTCGGCTCCGTCGTCTTCCGTTCCCAGCAAGAAGCCGGCAGCATCCGTCCCCAGCTCCACGAAGAAGCATTCGGCTCCGTCTTCTTCCGTTCCCAACAAGAAGCCGGCAGCATCCGTCCTCAGCTCCACGAAGAAGCATTCGGCTCCGTCGTCTTCCGTTCCCAGCAAGAAGCCGGCAGCATCCGTCCCCAACGTCACGGCTACTTTAGCCGTCAGAAGATGTCGTCCTGGTCCAGCTTCTCGTACCGGACGTCAGGCTGTGGTGGAGAAGGCATTTGTCAACCTTCAAAAACTTCAAGAAGCTGACCTACCTGATCCCCAGTGGATGTCCAAAATTCCATTGACAAAGAAGAAAGGAGGAAAGGTTGGAACGTTTCCAACCCCTAATCGAAAGGGTGAGTTACCCTTTTGATCAATAAATTTTATTATGATGCATCATAGCCATGAGAATTGTGAGTCGGCCGCCTGCTATCTAGTCCGACTGCAGTGTTCCACTCTGATTATGTGCTTTTCTTATTGTTTTAGCCTCCACGGTCGAGGATTACATTGAATGTCCAGGAACTTCTGTCAAAATTCCATCGTTTGGAAAACGGTATGTGAAATTTGAAGGTGGAAACAAAATTTTCGGTCGAGAGTTTGATGTTCTTTGGAGGGATCACTACGAAGAAGTGTGCATAATCAAGGATCCCAGCGGAAAATTCATTTGTGGGCTAAATTCTTGTTTATCTGGACCTCGTAAACCTCTAAACATTTGGATGGCTTCAAGAGTGACTAACAGAGCTCTGGTTACAGCTCACTTCCACTCATTACACTGCTTCTTGAAACATGAGCCTGGATTCTGGCACCAACGTTGTAGAAAGTGTCACGTGTTTTTCGAGAGGCCATCCCAATTTGAGTGACACAAATTTTTCTGTACTTTCTCTAAGGTAATTTTAATCCTTTCAATCCTTTGTGTAATATGTGCGAGTCAATGTGTGATCACGTCGTGCTTCTGTCGCATGGCGCCACAGCGTCAGATGAGAGCGTCATTCAGCAGCGCCATGTGAAGTAGACTGGTGACATGGCGTCATGCAGCGGCATCATTTGACTGACGCCGTCAGTCGTCCGCTGACCAATGACCGCATCAGTCGTCAGTTGACAGGTGACGCCGTCATACAGCGGATTCAGTATTCAGTAGACAAGTGACGCCGTCATATAGCAGCGCCATCAGTTGACAAGTGACGCCGTCATATAGCAGCGCCATCAGTTGACAAGTGACCGCATCAGTCGTCTGTTGACAGGTGACGCCGTCATATAGCAGCGTCATCGAGAAAGAGCTCTTGCGCCAGTTGTACTCGGGCCGACTATGCAGTTATTCAATTTGTTTCTTTCGCTGAAGGTCGAAAATGAGAAGAAGGAAGAGCGGAATAGAACTGTTGAGGATGACCAAGCTGGACCGTTACGCAAGATGGCCAAAGTGGATAATGAGATGGACTTGACAACGTCCACGTCGACGGGATGGCAAGATCGAGACGAAGAAGACAATGGTTCTTCAGGTCCTGAAGAATCTGACTTGGAGGTAAGTGACAAGAATGGAGAAGAAGTTTTAAACGAACCAAACTCCTCAGGGGACTCTTCAGAGGAATTGGAAGTTGAGGAAATGGCCCGAGCCAAACATGATTACCAGCTTAAGGTTGAAGCGTTTCGGGAAGAAGTAGATGAAGAGAAAAAGGAACTCTTTGAGAAGTTATAAGAAAATATTAAGAAGAAAGTTAAAAAGTCTGTTGAAAAGACTTTGAACGAGTTCTATGCTACAAAACTAAGCAGCAAACTTAACCTGTAATCCCTCGGCAACATTATCAACTTATTCCATTGACAGACATCCGCAATATTAAATAAAATACTAACTAGCTATAAACCAACTATTGTTACTGTAAATTACAATTGTTATTATCAGCTTTAATGACTGAGGCATGTGCCAGGTGACATCGGGTGACGGGGCAGGTCCAAAAATCAACAATCCCTTCCTGACCATGGACAGGAGGCGTCATCACATCACATGGACAAGGGTTAGGTTAGGTTAGAGCATCGTGCATCAGTTACGGGGGCCAGCAACGTCATACAATATATATTACATCATGTAGTGCCATCATGTAGCGCCATCATGTAGCGTCATCAGTTGACAGGTGACGGCGTCAAGTATCAGGGTCACAGGCACAGAGCGCCAAGTGTCATGGACAGGTGACACATAGAGCGGCGGAAGCATCACACTACAGGTGACGGCATCGTGTCATAGGATCATGCATCACCATCATGTCATAGGGCCCGATGAAAGCCAGCAGCGTCAGCCATCAGCAGCTTTCCAGATTGGCATCATGTGACATCGTTGACTCAGGTGGACAGGTTAGAGCAGGCCATGGTGGCATTTGACAGCGTCAATTTTGTGGTGTCAGGTGACATGTGACCCTCATAATTTCAGCGGGGTTAAGTCAAAATGGCCAGAACCAGGGTCAGTGACATGGACAGGTGATATGTGATATGGACAGGTGATATGTGATATGTGATATGGACAGCTGACAGCATCATCATGTCTCAACGTGACATGAAAAGTGGGAGAAGAGTGGACAGCCGAAAAACGTGTCAACGACAAAGGGCTAGCAATAGCAACTTCTACAACGGGATTATTCACCTGGTCATAAATTATCTCTCGAACTACCAGCCAACCTTACAAGGAGAGAGGGTCAATTAAATAGTCATAGAGGACAAGGATTCCTTTTAGGGTGCGCTTAAACCTAGACTCAGAGGCATCAGTAAAGGGAAAATGATGAGCGAAGTTAGTGAGCTTCGGGAAATGAGCTAGAACGGCGAGCTTTGGAATTTGGCCATCAGTAATCATTTTATTTTGCGAGATAATGATTGTATATCTTTAACTTTTATTTGGAAGTACTGATAATGAGAAGTACGAGACAAACTTGGCCAAAAAACTAAAGAATCCGAATTATTAATCCTCACCGGTTAGACTACACTAGATCTTAATGGTTCGACTGCACTTAAACTTAGCATAAGGTTAGCATTAGGGTAACAGAAGTTACAGTAAGGATAGAATTGTTAACAGATGGCTAACATGGGGAAGTAAATTGCAGAATGACAAGTAGTTGTATTGTGCATGAGGCTTGACGACACGGACTTTAGTTAAATCTTCCCGACCGAGTAAGTTTTGATTGTCTCAGTTTTCGGAGTCTAGTAAGTTCCTTGGGGTCGGTCCGTGTGACGAAGAGTTTCTGGTTTTGTTGTGGAACGGTCTTCTTAGATTGGTTCGGTGTTTTCTTGAGTTGTTTGGGTGGAGGCGGGATTGCAAAAGCTTCATCTTCAATATCGCTGCTCGATGAACTTAGCTCTATAACCGAAAATCTCCGACTTGAACTCGTCGCCACCACATTCGCCTCAACTGTGACATCTTTACTTCCAACATTGCCATCTTCGGCTCCAATCCCGCCTTCATCGCCGCCAGTCACGCGTCTTTCAAATCCATCCAACATCTCCTCAACTCCGACTTGTCCATCCTCAACCCCGACTCCTCCATCCTCATACCGACTCCTCCATCTTCGTCTTCTTCAAACCCATTCACATTCTTTTCATCTCCTCCTACAACGAGTTAAGGAATTACAACAGCGAATCTAGAAAGAGTCAACTGTGGAAAACGAAACAAGAGGCATAAAGCTTGCATTCGTACCTGTCGCCAGGGATGGAGAACACGTCGTTCCGCCGCAGGAAGTACCTTGAGAGTTTGAAGGCCGGGTTGCGGCCGTTCGAGCTGCCAGCCGAATGGCCTCGTTAAATTTGGCTAGGATTGTGGCCCGAGTCCTCAAAAGACCATCTCGTTGAGCAGTGATTTTTTCCAGTTGCGTCGAGAGGAACTGGACCATAGTCGTGAACTCGTATCATTTCATTCATTCTATCAAGACGAATATCCGGGCTGTCTACAGTGAGAAAAGAACTTTTATTTTATAGGAAGTATGGTTAATGACCGAAACGCAGGCAATGATTGGAATGAAGTGTGTGTATGACACTTATTCTGAATTAGGGTATTCATCATAGCAATTCGCCTGCGAAAACGGGCCTGAAAATCGAAAACTAACTATTCGCTCCAAGCGAAAAAACGCTCACTTTTTGCGTTCGCTCGAAGAATGTACAGGTGTATTTCTCCTGCGAATTGTCAAAACTCTGGCGAATTGGACACGGGAAATATTTTGAAATTCAAACGTTGCAGGCAGCACCAGAAGGTTTCAATTCAATTTCAATTGTAATTCTACTATCCTATCACATAACTTCCAACTCTTCGAAATAGTGTCAATTGATAATTTATATTACCAACCCTTTAAGCCAAAATATCCGTCAATACTGCAGTAGGATATTATTGGGTAATTGATATTTCTCGATAAAGGATTTTGTTTAGATTAGGCAGCCTATTTATAAATTTACCCAGCATTGCATGCTCCTGGATTCGGTGGAACGAAAAATTCGCTTTAACCTCAATAGAGCAAATACTGTGATTTCTAAAGAATCACATACCTTGCTTTATCCCATATCCTAAAGCTAATAATGACCATGTTTATTATGTCACACAATGGCAAATGGTCACACATGTCACATATGTTACTCTGTGAATCATAAAATACAACGGTTAATCATTGTCGTCATCGGCTAGTATGCCACAAATAATGAAGGGAAATTTATCTTTAGAAGCGTTTCAATCATGAATACCATTGAGCTAATTTACGCAATTTCGTGTGATATTTTTCGATTCGCACTGCGCGAAATCAAATTCCTGACACGCAAATTTTTCGTTCGAATTTTTGATTCGCTCGAGAAATAGGATGAATATCAGTATCGTAATTTATTGAAATATTGTAGCCATAGCAAACTTAGACTGTCAGTGCGTGTACAATACTCTGCTTACCTATCTTTGATCGCATCGCTATGCATCTAAGTTCACAGAGCACACGATCCATTCCGGATTCCTCCATTTGTAAATGTGGGCTGTTTTGGGTGGGACGAATCTGAATATGATGACGGATGAAGTAGGCCAAAGTTATGCGTCCAACACCAAAATGACTAAAATGGGAACAAATGATGTCAATTAGTTGATACTACAACTTGTGAGCAGTCAGTCGGTTCGTAGTGGCACTAATCCTAGATAGAACTTACACAACTTGTAAAATGCTTCACAGGGAACGGTTGGGGCCTCAAAGACAACTACTTTTGAAAGTTGGAAGGAACAAAATAAATCTGCACTAAAAACGTTGTTGTTGTTGTTGTCTGTATTTCATCTAATCTAGCCTATTTCAAAATCGAGAGAAATTCAAAAGTTTGAATGTGTGCGCCTTGGCGCCTTTTAGGGCGTATCCCTTGTAGAGCAAGGAGAAAGAGAAACGCGTTGAGACAAGACAGGCGGCGGGCGGGAGAACGAGTGCGTGTGTACGAAGGAGAACCAGGCAGCAGAAGCAAAGCAGATGGAATATTTTGTTTTGGATTTGTTGCACTGCGCTACATATGTTATTCAGCACTGACTGGTGTCAGTTGACAAAATATTTTTACAACCACCATTGGAAGACGGCCAGCCGTGGGACAAGTGACAGGCGAGCGTGATCCTCTGATCGTATGTCCAACGAGCACAACGGCACAACGTTTAACTGTCGGATGGACTGTAGGAACTGGGTTCCGGGTAAGCCACTAGTTAGTTTTGCGCCAAATTGACAAGGTTGTGCAAATGTGCCAAATCGGGAATACGCAAGAGGAGGCCTTGTTGGGTTCAATTGGCACTTGGCACCCATCATGCACTCGCCGCACGTCATCTCATACGGTAAAATTATGAAGGATATTGAGGGTTCGTGATGGATGAGCCACAAGGTTGCCACCTCCTCGTATGTCCTCGTATGACTTACATGAGAAGACAATAGAAATACCTCGCCCAGCGCGGAAACCGACTAGAAGCTTTCATTTTTGAAAAGAATGATGTCACCGATTCAGTAAATGAGTAAAATTAACTACTTCCTTTTGCACAATTCCTCTGTTTTTTGATTCCCGTCTCCAGGTCTTGAAGTGTGTAGAGTGAGATAACCATCTTCCGATTAGTTCAAACAGCCAGCATCGGCGTCACCTCTACAACCACCCACCACGTCCGTCGAAGCACGCAATAGACTGTGATAGCCATAATGGAATCAGAAGATAAACTTCTGATTTTTGTAAAGTATGACCAGCGTCTCCCAACCGCTGCGCTTTACATGCGTCTACAGTCAGTGACCGTAAGTCCAATCACCTATAGTATCACCATCAAACCCAGTCGAGTCCATGTATTTGCCGAAGGAGCTAGATTATGTTTCCATTCGGAGCTTGATCGAGATTAATACGATACCAACTGCTAATCATACCATTCTGCTCAAAACAATAAAATTACCCCCTCTCCTAATCGCATAGGTGGCGGATCTGGAAAGGAAGTTGAGAAAAGAGGCAGGCTTTTTTCTTGCAATGGAAGATCCGTCCCAAATTGTCCAGTTTGTGACGAAGACGGGCGTGGAGTTGAATTCGGCAAGTGAGATGTCCCTCTGGGCACTCGGCATACGGCGAAGGGATATTCTGCTAGCAAATAGGATGATGGCAAGGTGAGTATTCGCCATATATTGTCTCGATACACTATCGGTTAAAATTGGAAACCTCCTTCGACTAACAACACTAAGTACTCTTGTGGTCTCGCCTGACGAAATTACAGCTGAATTTTGGTGGTCAATTCTAGAGCACCATCAGCCTCTGCAACCACTGCAGCACCATCAGGCTCTGCTGCATCATCAGCCTCTGCAACCACTGCAGCACCATCAGCCAACGGATCATCGTCAGCCTCTGCAGCACCACCAGCCAACGGATCACCCCCATTACGTGCAATTTATCAATCTCCAACATTCAGACGGAGCTTTGGTGGCGGATCGAGTGTTTCGGCTGACACTGGACTGGGTGTCCAGTGTCCAGTGTGTAACCTGCGCGCGTTGGGTAAAGCAAGGAGGAATGGGTTCTCACCGAAAGATGTGTCGTCCGTCCATTTCAACAGGCTCACAACAAACACCAATTTAAAACTTCATGACAAGAGGAGGGGCTATTTCAAAATCCAATTCCTAGTATATAGTTTTTAGGTAGGCCGACAAGCTGTAAAATGACTATATATTACATTATATAATTTATTTAAAATTAATTTTCTCACCAGTTTAAAGAGTAGTTGTTTTAAAGCTAGAACACTATTTGACATTGTAAAATGTGTATAATATGTAAAGATTAACATTTATAGCAAAACCTTAAAAAACAGACAATTTGAATAGGATACTCTAGATAGAAAAACCCATTTGACGTTATTAAAGTCAGTCTTTTCTGAAAAGAGAAGGATGCGGCACTGGTTGATTGTCAGTTTCTCGTTACTCAGTTGGAATTAGTGTTGCAAATGTTATAGGCGCCGCCGCTACTTTGTATGGTCGTTGAAACAGGGTGGACCTGTCCTAACAAAAGGCGGGGGCGATGATGAACATGGGAAGTTTGCTGTTTCATGTGTCCCGCATCATCACCATCAGCAGCATAAGCAGCATCAAGAATTCGACCCGCCCCCTATAGACGTTCTCATCTGGACCTTCTGGACTACTTGGGCTAAACTGTATTTATGCATTTTGAATTGAAACATGACAGATAAATATTAGAAACAAATTGGATGATGAAGAAGCTCTTTGAATGACCAAAAACACAAAAGCCTTGAGCCAGATTGCGTGCGTGCGGCACATAGTCAGTCAAATTCTATCGTTTTCAAAATTCTGAAATAGTAGTAATAGTGAAATAGTAGTATGGTGAATAGTGGAAGCGAGGCGGATTCTTGAGACGCACGTTCTCATGATGCTGCATGATGCACCTTCACGGTCCATCATGCAGCATCATGTCGTATGAAACTTGAAATTGTATTTGAATTTTTGTTTTAAATGTATACAGTGCATATACGGAAGCGCCTCCAATACTGCGCAGAATAGCATCCATCTCAAAGGGTTCTTTTAGGTGACGACGAAGACAAGTGAGACAGTAGCAAGCAGGGACCAGAAGTCTCAAGACTCAAAGTGAAGCGGATCAATCAATTGCCTACCTCCTCTACTCCTTAAACACCAAAATCTCTCCCCGAAGCGAAGCTGTTACTTCAAGACAGCAGCTTCCAAATTTGGGGGGTGAATGCGCAAGCATGGCTGAAAAAAGGCTTGATCCCAATTTCCAAAATCCTAAAGTTCATTCAAACTATGGTAAGAAGGATGAAAATTGATTTAGCAAATCTTAAAAACGGCGTGTTACGTTTTTATTGCTGTTGGACACAGAGAAATCAACTACATACGTTGAGCTATTGCTAGAAATATAACGCAATGAGTTTTTCATATAGGGTTTAAATATAACTGTTCTGAATTATGAGCTGAATTATGACCCGTGGGGCATTACCTTATCTTAAATTGGCATAAATGAGTACATGAATACATGTTGTTCGGATAGTTGTTGTTGTTCCGATAGCTTGGGCGAATGTTTTTTTTTGTCGAATGTCGGCGTTCTAGCTTCGGAGACGGCTCAGTCACATCCTCGT
The DNA here is from genome assembly GCA_034694905.1 of Ceratophysella granulata. NCBI lineage: Eukaryota > Metazoa > Arthropoda > Collembola > Poduromorpha > Hypogastruridae > Ceratophysella > Ceratophysella granulata. Next base: position 3,395 of record JAQFYU010001327.1, on the reverse strand, counting down.
CATCATCCACCAGTTCCGAGATGCGGCGTGCAAAATCCGCCTCATCGGGTCCCGATCTTGAAACTAGATGCAGAAATGCTTCTGCTGATGTCGGTGACGTGGGCGTGGGCGGCCATGGCGGTGACGCAGATGCGACAATAAACAAACTACAGCATCAGCGGAAGGAGCATCCACAGCAGGAGGAGCATCCGAAGGAGATGAAGGATCTAATTCAGCAGAAGGAGCATCCAAAAAAGATGAAGGACCATCACCAGCATCAGCCATTTGCTCTGTAGAGCTTTCAGCCTCATCCGGAATAGAACAGTCAAACACTCTGGAAAACAAATTGAAACTTTATCGGGCTGCTGTGAGACGCTCATGAGCAAATGTCCACATTCATCCAACGCACGCTCTCAACAATGTCAAACATGGTCTCACTTCGAGGAGCTGACGCCGAAACTACTAGCAGCGGCAGGGATCTCGGCCTCAGCTTCTTGGAACACAAGTTCATCATCCGCCAATATACCATGATCTTCCAGAGTCATTTCCCTTCCTTTCAACCTTATTCGTCCTCCAGCCTTTATCGTCTTAAACATTTTGGAACATCCTGGAATCAACTCGTAAAATTCTCTTGTCCGTCTCACAACTGAGGCCACCTAGAAAAGAGATTCAACCATCAGCCTCTACTCTTCAATTTGAAAATTAGCCAGCCGTGGGACATTCCAAATAAAAGTCATTGCTACATGAGTTAGTACTATGTCATGCATGGAAAATCTTCCACAGAAGAAAAATCTTATCGTAACCTAGAAGCTACCTTCTCCTAAATTACAACCTTCTCCTACAGTAAAATCGAAAGAAAATCTGAATTTTGCTATAAAAATCGCATTTTTACTAAGGTACAGCCTAAACCGTTCAACCGATCTTCCCCAAATTTCGAAATCTGGCATTCTGAGTACCCCAAGGACTGCGCGTTTTCAAAAAAAGTTTTAACAAGTTAAAACCAGGCATGTTGTAAGCAAGTTAAAGATTTCAAATGCATGTAGCTTCCAAATTATTCACTTTAGAATGGGGTGCTCTCCCTTCATCTTCAAGGAAATTTAACGTAGATTCGATTTCCGGGGTCATTCATGTCATTAGCCTTACAGGGCATCCACCTATACCATTTCAAGATGGTTGAACTTGCCATATGACTATTACCTCAACCGTGCCGAACCTCATCTGCGAGGCGACTTCAACCTTCTGCATTGCACAAGCGGTAGCGGTAATACAACAACAAACAAAGCAGCAGTCGTCAGGGAGATCCAATATCCAGTGTTTGCCTAATAAGCACTTCTTGAGATTTCGGCTGCCGAAAGCGTAACCACAAACGCAACAACAAAAGCGTAACCACAAATGTAACCACAAGCGTAACCACAAATGTAACCACAAGCGTAATTACAACCGTAACCACAAAGGTAACCACAAGCTTAACTACAAATGTAACCACAAGCGTAATTACAAGTGTAACAACAAATGTAACCACAAGCGTAACCACAAGCGTAATTACAAGTGTAACTACAAGCGTTACCACCACAAGCGTAACCACAAGCGTAACCACAAATGTAACCACAAGCGTAACCACATATGTAACCACAAGCGCAATTACAAGTGCAACCTTAAATGTAACCACAGGTGTAACCACAAGCGTAACCACAAATGTAACCACAAGCGTAACCACAAATGTAACCACAAGCGTAATGACAAGTGTAACTACAAATATAACCACAAATGTAACCACAAGCGTAATTACAAGTGTAACAACAAATGTAACCACAAGTATCAACAAGCGTAATTACAAGCGTAACCACAAATGTAACCACAAGCGTAACCACAAATGTAACCACAAGCGGAATTACAAGTGCAACCTTAAATGTAACCACAGGTGTAACCACAAGCGTAACCACAAGCGTAACCACAAATGTAACCACAAGCGTAGCCACAAATGTAACCACAAGCGTAATTACAAGTGTAACTACAAATGTAACCACAAATGTAACCACAAGCGTAATTACAAGTGTAACAACAAATGTAACCACAGGCGTAACCACAAGCGTAACCACAAGCGTAACCACAAGCGTAACCACAAATGTAATCACAAGCGTAGCCACAAATGTAACCACAAGCGTAACTACAAATGTAACCACAAGCGTAATTACTGAGGTGCGCGGGTATTTGTCTCAACATGTGCAACATGTGCAAAATAGCACATCAGGTATGCTTTCACTCAGGGCTCCAAATTAATTCAACTGACTTACAGCCTAAACCGCTCGACCGATCTTCACCAAATTTCGAAATCTGGCATTCTGAGTACCCCAAGGACTGCGCGTTTTCAAAAAAGTTAAAACTAGGCATGCTGTAAGCAAGTTAAAGATTTCAAATGCATGTAGCTTCCAAACTATTCACTTTAGAATGGGGTGCTTACCCTTCATCTTCAAGGAAATTTAACGTAGATTCGATTTCCGGGGTCATTCATGTCACTAGCCTTACAGGGCACCCACCTATACCATTTCAAGAGGGTTGAACTTGCCATATGACTATTGCCTCTAGTCCTGCCGAATCTCATTTGCGAGGCGAATTCAACCTTCTGCATTGCACAAGCGATGGTAGCGGTAATACAACAACAAACAAAGCAGGAGTCGTCAGGGAGATCCAATATCCAGTGTTCGCCTAATACGCACTTTCTGAGATTTCGGCTGCCGATAGCGTAACCACAAACGTAACAACAAGCGTAACCACAAGCGTAACTACAAGCGTAACCACAAGCGTAGCCACAAGCGTAACCACAGATGTAACCACAAGCCTAATTACAAGCGTAACCACAAATGTAACCACAAACGTAGCAACAAGCGTAACCTCAAGCGTAGCCACAAGCGTAACCACATGCGTAACCACAAGCGTAACCACAAGCGTAGTTACAAGTTTAACCAGAAATGTAACCACAAGCGTAGTTACAAGTGTAACCAGAAATGTAACTAAGGCGTAACCACAAGCGCAACCACAAGCGCAACTACAAGTGTAACCACAAATGTAACCACAAGCGCAATTACAAGTGCAACCTTAAATGTAACCACAGGTGTAACCACAAGCGTAACCACAAGCGTAACCACAAATGTAACCACAAGCGTAGCCACAAATGTAACCACAAGCGTAATTACAAGTGTAACTACAAATGTAACCACAAATGTAACCACAAGCGTAATTACAAGTGTAACAACAAATGTAACCACAGGCGTAACCACAAGCGTAACCACAAGCGTAACTACAAATGTAATCACAAGCGTAGCCACAAATGTAACCACGTGCGTAACCACAAGCGTAACCACAAGCGTAGTTACAAGTGTAACCAGAAATGTAACTAAGGCGTAACCACAAGCGCA
>JAQFYU010001326.1:0-15342 GCA_034694905.1 Ceratophysella granulata | reverse complement strand
GCATAAACAGCGGAAGAATCTTAGCCAGCGCCGCTAGATTCAGTTCGATTAAAGGTTTAGTGGCAATGAGATGCGCCTAAACTAAGCAGTTGCATCTTGCATCCTAAAATATTTACATAGCGCCAGTATTCTACATTTAGCGGCGTGTTTAATTGGAAGCTAAAAGGTACACGTTGACGTTTGGTATTGGCTAAAACGCGCATCCAAAAAATAAATAATTTTGTTAAAATATTCTTCAAATTTAAAAATTGTGTGTGTGGTTAAATTTTGTTCAAAATTCAAGAAAAATTGTTCAAAATTCAAAATCGGAAATATTTCCCCTTTCGTGGTGGGTCGATCTAAATAAAGAATCCTCGTAAAAAACCCGAAGCCCCCAAAACAAAAAGTAGCGTCAGTCAGGTTGGAAATGATGATGGAGCGGGTGAATTGAATAAGGGGACCTTTTTACACAGCATAGCAGATAACAGGGCAACCAAGCAGCAAGCACTAAGCAGGCAGGAGGCCGAACAGGAGGGTACAGCACAGCAGCATAGCATAGCACAGGAATAGAAGGGCATAAGCATTCACCACACAGCAGCTGCATACAGCCAGCAGCCATACAACAACAGGATATAGTAACGCCTTGTCTCTTGTGTGGTTCTCCGTTCTCCTTGCCTGCTGCCTGCTTGGGAAAACCAGTGAGTGATTTTCCAAGAAGTAGTGCAAAGAGTGGAAGAAGAGCGAATTTGGACGTCAATCTCGAGGTCATGGCTTCAAAATTCGGGCAGAAACGTGGTCCACGGCGTACGGAGAAGGAAGTGGGGATCGTGCTCTTTGCCGGGAATCATGAGAGATTCACTGGGGTGGTCAAAGAAAGGTAAAGTGACCGGTTCAAATTTAGCTGTAATTTACTGCCCTATTTTTGACATTTGACATTTTACATGCTATGATGATGGTTCGGAACCGGCATCCGCTTTCCGGTTCTGTAGCTTTACTATTGGGGAAGTATTATATGTAGGAGTTTCAACGTTGGGTAGTGGTTCTATGACGCCAAAGTATCACACTGACATGAGGCATGGCATGGGCATGACATGACGTTTAATTTCTGTATGTCCCTGCCGATGACGCCGACGGCTGCGGGTTTCCAGTTTCTGACCAAGCCGGCGATATGGTTATATCAAGGACGTGCTTTTGTTTTGATTTGAGATGGTAGTGCTACCCTTCTGTTGTGTTTACACGCTTGCCTCGCGCTACAGCCAAAAGGCAAAGGTCAATGACCAATGACACATGCTGAAAATCAACCCGGTAATGGGCACAGTTGATGGTGTTTCGTGAATAGCATTAAAGTTAGTTTATCAACTATTTCCTTCAATATATCATATATCTAATCTTGAAGAGGATGGTATTGGATTAGATAATTTTAAGAGCCTAGTTTTCAACTTTCTTGTCCAGTCTAGTGTAGATCTCCAGAATAGGTAAACTTGGAATGGGATGAATTGGTGGAAATGTACGCATAGCAAAATTATCGAACTGCTACTACTCTTAAGTTAGTTAGTCATTATCATTAGTGTGTCCAGTGTCCAGCATTTGAGAGTAAAGCGGGTGTCCATCCTACAATGGCTGCACAACCAATTATAATTACTAGACTTATTTTAGCATTTATTTGATTAAATTAAGATTACAATGTAGTTTAAATTTTTGATTGACCTGATACCGTTATTACACAAATATACCAACGTAATTGAATTGAATTAACTAATGTAGATTCTCGGACTTCCATGTGAATGAAATTGGACCGAATGGGAAAATACTTCATTTGACTTCCTTCGATTTACCGGACGAGGGTGAGCTATACTTTAAAATCTTCTATGGTCATCCAAACTCAAATATACAACTTGAATCGTGCTTGAGAAGTACTTAATGCAGTTATCATTTCACGTCAGTGAATTCGGGATTACTTCCTGTACCTGTAGTACTATCTTGATTTTGAACTTAACCCCAACACAAATTAATGACAATGATTATTCTCATCTTAGCCCTGACAGATATAGCATTGAATGATCCGGACTTGGTTCTGTGGGTAACGGAGGAAACACGGGCAAGAATCCAGGCACTCCAAGATTCTGGAACTTCCACATCTTCTAAAGTGGAAATAAATGTACGAGTTCTAAACATTTACACGAATACCTAACCTAATAATGCCTATTTTTAATTGACTTGAAATTGACTTGTTCCAAACTGTTTCGAGCAGGCTACTGCAGCTGACAAGGAGTCTCGCACTAAAATTCATCGGTGGATCGCCCATTTCGATCGGCTGCAATCTGAGACAATTGAAACTGAGGATGGGGACAAGATCATTCAAATATTCATCCCTTCTAAAGGTTAGAAAACATATTTAACGTGGTGCAATTCCAACCAACGTACAATAATGCAAAACATGCTAAATATGTAAAATGTATTGAACAGAAAATCAGAGATTTGTGCGACGTCCCCACAATAGGGACAAGTACACACATTGTATCCTCTACAAGGAAGGACTGGATACTACGGATGCGATCAACATGCTTTGTCGTAAATTGAAGTAAGACTGCAACCTGAACTCAGTAGTAGTAGTAACTGCCTAATCTACGCGTCTAATCTACAAACTTTTGATCTCACTTTAGAATGAACCCGAAACACATCACGTACGCTGGAACTAAAGACAAGCAGGCTAAGACCGTCCAAAGAGTCAGCTTCTCAAATGTTGAGGCCAAAAGACTCGCTCAACTGAATGACACGAATTCTCATTTCAAATTGGGGAATTTTGAGTATGATCCACATCCTATTCGTCTAGGAGAACTGAAAGGAAATCATTTTAAAATCCTTGTAAAGCGAGTGGAATGTCAGTCGGATGAAGTCATCCAAACTGCTGTGGAGAACCTCGCCACGAATGGATTCATAAATTACTACGGGCTTCAGCGGTTTGGAACATACAAGGTGCCCACTTACCTTGTGGGCAAAGCAATTATTCAGATGAAATGGACTGAGGTGAGTGAATCAAAAAATTCACATTATCGCACTACAAGTTCAATCACATTAACATGTACGAATGTTTGGTTTCCAGGTTTTTGATCTAATTCTTCAACCAAATAACCACGACCAGCCCTTCATGAAAGCAGCAAAGGAGTTGTGGGTAAAGAAGCGTGACGCGACTCTTGCCTGTAAGAAAATTCCGTACTACCATCGGTCTCTGGAATCCAGTCTTCTGCATGGGCTGGCCAAAGCATCAACAAATGACTACTTGACTGCATTCAAGTCTTTACCAAGGAATATACGGACACTCTACATCCATGCGTACCAGAGCTGGTTGTGGAATCAATTGGCAACTTTCCGTATTCAAAAGTTTGGGACCAACCCCATTGTGGGTGACTTAGTTTATGAGAATCCGGAATTGGCTGAAAGGGATGAGCTCGAAAGTAGTGACTCCTGTGATGAGGACGATGGTAAGCTTCCCTAATTGTCATGACTATTTGTGTTGTATTGTAACAGATAACAGACATGAACTGTGATTTGATCTGTGACACCAAGGATTTGGTTGGGTTAGATTTTGGTTTACTATACATCTTCGCTGTTTTTGTCTGGACTGGACCCATAGAATAGAAGCATAAGAAGACACAAGACATGATTTGATACTCAATTTGTTTACACAGATAAATCTCGGGATAAAACCGAAGAGGACACATATAAGAAGCCTCAAGTTAGAATCCTGACAGAAGAAGATCTGGAAGACTATACAATTTATGATATTCTCATTCCACTTCAAGGAACTGATGTTAAGTTTCCAGATAACGCTATCAAGGCACATTTTGATGAACTTTTGATTGAAAACGGGATTGCATTGGATGATTTTGAGAAGTTTCAACCACGGTAAGTTTCATTTCAACCTTGTTTTCATCATACTACGTTTCTGTTCCTCTCAATTCAAACCTTGAAGTATGTTGTCAATTACGCCTGATGCAATTGCACCTAAATTCTTGGGAAATGGTTGAAGGAGTCGACGAACTGTAAGCGTAAAAGTGCATAAAAAAGCAGGCGCAGTTGACTGATACACTATTGACAACTTCCGGTTATTTTTCAAAGCCTTTTTTGCAGCGGAGAGTTACCACGGGGAGACTACCGGAAGGTAATGGTACTACCCAAGAACGTGTCCCATAAAATCATTCCATATAGCGACACGGATCCTGTGGACAGCTTCATTGTCTCTGACCACGACCTCATGAAGGCTGGACGTGTGGTGGAACCTGCTCTTCCTGCACCCGAATTCGGCATCCCGATAACCAAGGACCGAAAAGCTGTTGTTCTCGAATTTTCACTTCCACCGAGTTCCTACGCAACAATGGCTCTTCGAGAACTTATTGGAGGGGATGACGAAGGTGAAGATGCGGATGAAAAAGCTAAAGTGGGCGAGAAACGGAAACTGACACCAGATCAACCGGATGATGAACCTGCGGAGAAAGTTAAGCGGGCATCTCCTGATGGTGCAACTAATGAAGACAGTCGTACCTCCGGAGAAGAAAATGTGAGTGGGAACGGTGGGAACGGAGTTCACCAAGACAATAGCCAAGAGGCTGTTGAAGGTATACCACTTGAAGTTTGAGTTCTAATACTTCATTTTTGTAGAGTAGATTCATATACTAGGAACAGTAGAATGAATTGAAGGAATTTCAGGAAATACTACTTTTTTGTCTAACTAACTGGAACATGTGAAGAAGATTGACATATTTTACTTAGATGACAATATAGGTTTTTTAGATGTATCAGTAGCAGGCTATGTGAAATATCGTGTAACTCTTCGGATTGAATCTTGACCTAGGCTGAACAGGAAAAATATACACTTTTGACCACCGGGATGAACTGATAAATTATTGTAAGCTACTCTACCATGTATATTTGACTTATAGCATGTGTTATTTATTGATAAACTTACTGAATACATTGAGCAGTATTGTTCAAAATTTTGTATGCTGACTACTTTGAGTACTTAACCCTAAACTATACTTGTACATGTATGTGGAAGGAAATATCAGGTTTGAGTAATTTTATTCCTATATCATCCGTCTGGCTTATCATGTACCCCAACCGATGTATTAAATTATAAACTTTATGAACGGGATAAATAAAATTATGGAATCTAGGAATTTTGATCCTTCTTCTAATCTAATGCATTTTCTGCTCAATCTGGCAATTCCCAATTTATAACGGAGAAGAATTCAACTTTTGAACTGCTGCTATTCAATTGTGCCTCGTCTTTTCAACGAATTTCGGCCAACGTAAATGATAATGATCTTCTCATTGTACAAAAACTGTGTTAAAGAGACGTGAAATTCTGTTGTAACATGATTTTACCTGATTTTAACCTTATTACCTTTTATTACAATTTACAATTACAATTACAGCAAAACAACCACAGATATATAAGGTAGGTTAAAGCTATGTGTCTGTGAAAAAAGCACATCTATTTTCTAGAATTCCGTTTTTTTATACATTACATTAAATCTCTGGCGTTTAAATAAACCTTTTCCATTGGGAATTTAACGTGGAATCACGCATGCCGTGCCTTTGGCTTCGAACTCTCGTGAGAATCCGAACACGATTTTGCAGAATCTGCATTATGTATGAGATTTGTTTTACATTTCAGACTAGGTCTCATTGAAGCTTTCTTTTTTCAGTGTAAAAATTCAACAAACTGACAGTGGATAGAACAGAGAAGGTTAAATTCTAATTCAACTTTGACCTTTGCTCCAATAATGTCCAGCTTTGTCAATTGCAGCATATTTCTGTTTCTTTGTATCTCGGCCAGTGCAAAATATATTTACCCACAACATCCCAAAAATTGCTTCATTCATGTGTCAATGCCAGTTTCAACAATTTCAAAATCCATACCTAGTTTAGAAATATATCTGCAAGATTTATCCATTAAATGCAACCCAGTTGTTTTAGGTAGCTATGGAGGTCATTATTCGAGATCCAATACGAAAGACGTTGGATACCGCGGTGGCTGCATTGAATTCGTAATTCTGGAACCCACAACTGCAGAATTGATTAGTTTCATTATTGTACGGACTGGCAAGGGGTTCAAATTTAATCCAATTTTCTACGTACTATTTCAAAACTTGGAAGCATTCAACGGAATTCAGCAGAAACTAGTTGGTTTGCGTAGATTTGATATTAAAATTGTGTATTTGCTGGAACACGATTCCAAAATTCTGTGGGGCGTCCATTGTTTCAAGTGTGACCCTATGGTGACCCTCAGGATTTGGAATGAAAAATTAGACAGCTTTGACAAAATTGACATAGAATTTAAGAAAACGCTGACAAGTCTCGACATTAATTCAAGGTCATGTGAAATACTGCGACATTTCCTGGCACGAAGACACTGCCTACCCCAGAACGGTGTTCAGGCAATCCTGATTCGTTGGTTCAACATTTCGAGAATTACTCCGCCATTTGACGATTTTAAAGTTGGACCTCATGAATTTAATAATAAAACGGGAATCAGCAACTATTATCTGCTAGAAAAATGCATTTCATTCCAAGTCTACTATTGTGAACAGAAACCGACCCTGACCAGCATTGCATTCGGTATTTTTATTGTCACTTTCGACAAGTACATTTGGATTTGCTTAATCATCATCGCAATAATTTTCTATAATTCACCCATGACCTTTGTCAGACTTCTGCTTCGCCAGTCAATTGATGGGAAATTCTCGTTGTTCACTTTCATCTGTTCGCTCTCAATATTTCTTCTCACATGCGGATACGACGCCTATTTGACCACCAGTATTACGTCACCATTCGAACGCTATTCTTTCCAAAGCCTTCGTGAACTATTTGCAAATGGCTACAGAATTGGACTAGGGTTTGATTCTGATCCCGAATTCCTGGTCTCATTCAATCAGACGTTAATTGGAAGAAACCTTCAACTGAGGCTCAGTGAAGCGGTTGACCTGGAGAGTGAAACTTGTCCAAACGAGGCACAGGTTGTCACCAGTGCAATAAGACATCCCAATCGATGTGCTTATTGGGTTGATGAAGATTGGATACGAACTAAGTTGAGCTATTTGAGCAGAATTGCGAGGAATGAGTCGATATCTGTATTTTGTACATCTGTTCGAGAATCAGCTTTTCAAAAACTAATTTTCTGGAGTGTGAGCTCAGAACGGATGTACAGGGTGCTTCACGCTTTGCATGCGAGTGGGATTATGAACCTTTTCACAACTAGTTTTGATTTTGTCGAGAATCGAGCTCAGCGTTGGATCAGTGATCCATTATTTCCTAGTTTGGGGATTGTGTCTAATTTGCAAGTTGCTTTTCAATGGTATGGTCTCTTCATGTTCGCATCTCTCATTTGTTGTGGAGTGGAATTTATCATAGCGAATAGAAATTGGAGCTATAGATTTATGCTAATAGTTCAGAAAGCGTCTATTCATAATTTTTTGTTAATACTCCAGTTGAGTCAATTGCAATTTTAATATTTCATTTTTTCAAATTATACACCGATTTTTCGGTGGTGGTGTTACCACTAAGTTTTGGGTCGAAATTAGGGCCACAAACTTGTGTATCAGCAGATTAAGAAAATGTTTTGCTTGTGCTACCCGGCAGCAAGTGGGTAGCAGGGCAGCAAATCGGGCCGCATAAATTCAAGGTCCATTTCATTTACAAAGAAGCAGAAGCTAGAGCAAAATGAACTATTGGTAAATGTACTTGGCCTGGACACTTGGATGACCTTTTAGAAAAGGACAAACACCTAACATCTTGCATCCAATGACGTACACAAGCTCAAGGCGCCAATTTTAAACCAATTGTTGCGCCTTAAATCCGAATTTTCAGTAATTAGCGTTTAATTCGTTACAATTGTCAAATAGAACCATTTTTTGGATTGTTTGTCAATTTGTTTTCAGAAAATTATGATTTACGATAGAACTATGTATATTGATATTAATACGTACTATTTCTGTCTGCTGACAAACTCCAGATATTATCATGTCACATGTCAAGCATTCGTGTAAAGTTTAGGTTTGAGTTTGAGTTAATACCCAGTAGAGCTCCCGTATTCCCAGTTCCTGTCCCAGTGATTGGTTAATACATTATTATTTACAATCCATATATGGGACGAAACACAGAACATATTTTATGTGCCTTCACATACATAAAATAAATAGCCGTTGCTGGTACCCTAACATCAATTAAGCCATTGGTTTTTTGGTCATCGTCAAAATGGGCAGCATCAATTTCCCGAAATTTTTATTTTTCGAGTTTTTGACCATAAGTTCAGTCACATCTGAATTCATATTTCCACGACATCCTCAAGACTGTGCAATTTACTTTGCGTCATACGGTCACTCTAATTCAATTCCATCTATTACTCCCTACCTACGCAATCTCGTGCTCAGAAACAACCCGGTGGTTACAGTTGACTTTTCCAATAATAGCGCTGCATATATCATGACCCAGAATTGGACAGAATTTGGCTATCGGGGTGGCTGCCTGGAATTTGTAGCCCTGGAACCCGAAGCATATCAATTTGAAGCCCTTCTCGACGGTTCAGGATACGGCTCCAAACCTACAATTTTCTACGTAATCCACAAATATGAAGCTTTTATGAAAACTTTCAATGTACATAGCTACTTTCAAAATGTGTATTTTTACAATGCCCGAATCGTGTATTTACTCCATGGACAGTACAATTTCTGGGGCGTTCACTGTTTTACATGCAGCTACAGATACATGAATCTCAATGTATGGAACCAAGATTTTGAAATAAGCCAATCTGTAATCGAAATAGAGTTCAAACGGCTTCACATTTATCTAGACCAGCTTCCGTTCCCGCTAGCAAGCATTCAATCAGCTGAATTCAACCCAGATGATGCATGTGAAATGCTCCGCTACGCCTTGGCTAATCCCAATTGCTTTCCTCCAGACGGAATGCGAAGCATTCTTCGACGTATCTTCAATCCTAGCTTCTCTAATTACAAGGATATCCTAGGTGGCCAGAAGCATGTGTATGAAAAATCTGTACATTTAATTATACTTCAAAAAACGATTTCTTTCCATGCTTACTACTGTGAGCGGATGCCGACGTGGACGACAGTCGCATTCAGCGTTTTCCTCCAATCATTTGATCAGTACATTTGGATCTGCTTAGGCATCGTCTCAATCCTGCTAATTGTCCTGCGTCACTCACTAATGAATTTTGTACGGGTCATTCTGAATCAATCTCTCCCAACAAAATTCACAATTCTCTTCTGTATCGCTTCAATTGGCCTCCTGCCTCTAAATTCCGAATATCAGGGAAACCTAACATCCATTATCACGAATCCCGTTGAACGGTACTCGTTCAAAACTTTGGCAGAGCTGCTGAGCCATGGCTATTTAATTGGACATAGGGACGCTATATTGAGGCTGAAGCTTCATTATGCCTTTCGGGCTAGAGGTCTAAATCTTAGTCAATTTTTAGATACAAAATACGAGCATTGCAGTCAAGATAATAGAAATCTGGAAGCAGGGATGCATCCCAACCGTTGTGCCTACTTGATTGACAGTGACGAAATGGAACGAACGAAAGAAGAATTGAGTCGACTGGAAGTCTCAAAATCCGTTTACTGTTACGTCGTGCCAGAGAAAATTGTTGAAATAGGAATAATTTGGGCAATCAAATATAATACGGCTGACCTGACATACAATGTTCTACAGACATTCATGTCTAATGGGATTTTAGAACTTTTCACAAAGGCTTACGAGTTTTCACAGAATCGGTCAAATCGATGGATTCGGAATCCTGAGTTTCCAAGCCTTGGCCTTCAGTCCAATCTACTCGTGGCATTTCAACTCTATGGAATTACTATTGGGATCTCCATCGCCTGCTTTCTCCTCGAATTTCTCGTCTCAAGAGCTTTCCCTAATGTTGCCTTCTGGGTCATGAAATATTGTTATAAGGTCAAATGTCTCAATTATTTAATACAGTGGTTCGAGTAATGAAGGTTGTCATAAATAACAAATGACTTCAACAATTATAATATTGCTTACATTTATTTGGTTAGTTGAACACCGAAGGATTATATAAATTTTGACAACAAAGTGGATACGGCAAAATCTTAGTGTAGTTCAGAATTCTATATAACGCTTTGGTTTAAAAGTGTAAGTCGCAACAGAATTAACTAAATTGACTATAGCTTAGTTTACCGCAGATTAACTAAGTTTTCAGCACATTTTCTTCACATAATCCAAACCTGCTATCTATCGCCTATGTTGCAGATCCATTGCGATTGCATTTTCAGGGTGTGGACGAATCCGTCGCAACTTCCGTTATGTAAATGGTGGTGGTGGGTTATTTGTAGGAGAAAGTAAGTTATGTTCAACTAAAATACTTTTCGGTGAGAGTCGGATTTACTTGCGGTGATCTACAGAATTTAAGTCATTTCCAAGTTCCAAGTAGAATTCAGTGAATTTAAAACAGTCGTGATACGATTTTCCTCACAGAATAAAAATCACGCGCCATATGAAATCTTGATATATGTATTAGATCTTATGGAGATTTTAGGAATGACATGAAATCGCGATAAATCAGATATAAGATGAGATTAAGATGTGAATAACAGGAATCAAGGTAAATCACAGAAAGCATAGTGATTTCATGTCATTTCTGTAGATTATCGTGATTTCATATTGAATCAAATTAAGTATGTTCTTTTTGAATCTGTAAGCAAAGTCGTATAACGACTCGTTATTGCGATATAAATCTTAGAAATGACAGAATGACAGAAACGACATGAAATTACGATATTAATGACAGAAATCACATGAAATCGCGAAATAAATCACAAAAATTACATAAATGACATGAAATCACGAGGTACTGTACACAACAGAAATCACATGAAATCACAGAAAAAATCACAAAAATGACATAAATGACATGAAATCATGATAATTCACAGAAATCACATTAATCAAGGTGTAAGAAAGGTGTATTCACAGAAAGCACATGGAATCACACGAAATCACGATAAATCACAGAACATGAAATCACTGTATAAATTACAAAAATTACATGACATCACGATACAAATCACAGAAATGACATGAAATCACGATGTCACGACGTACATCACTGAAATCGCATGACTGCACGCCATGATTTCATTCCAAAAATGTGATTCGTTAAATTCGGTACTTAATTACATGTGTTTTAGTCATGTTTAATTGACATACCGACTGCATGGGAGTGAGTTGTCTCCTTATTCGTAAATTGCACAAAGGTGTTCTTTTGGTTTCTTAATTTAAAATTCGTTAAATAATTAAATGAAAAACATATTAAAATTATACGAATTGTAGAATTAGTGCTGAGCATCTCTGTACAACCATTTGATCGGATTGAAACAATAAACGGAGTATGACTCGCCGTTATCTGCCTTTCTTCATTCCCACTGTTCTTTTGATGAATTCATTTCATGTTTATCATTCTCATGTCTTTCTAATGTTTATTACAGATACTTTATTCCGTGTATTACTCTAAACCGGCCCATGTTATACTTATGCATTTTAACTTCAAATTCAGGATCTCACAATGGTAAATATTATGTGGCTGGGTGGGCTAGAGCTTCAGCTTCGGCTTTCCCTCATGGTGGATGACTTTGGGAATTTTACGGTTTCTAATTAATAACTATACCTTTTGACTCCACTACTCTGTACTCAACTTCCTCGTCTGAAACAACGGAAGACAACAATAGGAGCCTTGTATTGCGGTACGTACTGGGAAGATGCATGCATCAGCCTTATATTCGCTGAAACATCTATGTTGTTGCTCTACAGAAGGAACGCATTATCTGAAATGGATCCAGATCCAGAAACTTTTATCTGAAATGAGATTAGACTCGCAGACTGAGGTCGGCAAAGAGTAAAAGGAAGCGGATAAATATTAATCCGTATTTATCAAAGGGATCGACAATATTTGAGAAAAAAATGGAACAGACGTCCTACTGTTCCAGGTTCAAAAATTATGCAAGTAAGCAATTTTCCTTTCCACGGTGGTATTTGTATTTCTCCTTCACTACACTTTAATCATGGTTTACTCTGATTTTGTAATGTACAATTAAAATCCAGTGTCCAGTTCAGGTAATCGAGATATTGTTGGCGTTTCAGTCACATAAATCAAATGTTGACTGTGTATGTATTCTTAATGTAATGACAGTGAGGTAACATCATAAACATGAAATACGAGAGAGATCACGAATTAGTTGGTGCTACTGTCATCATTGGTCGGTATTGGAAGCATTATTCATTGAAAACTCGGCTTTAGCGTCTTAATCGGAAGTTTATAACTCAGAAACAGATTTCCCCACAATAGAAAACATTGTTCGCACCATACATCTTGAACTGAATTGAATCAGTTAATGAAATTCGAATTTAGATATTAATTTCAGCAAAAACAAACCTGCCTGACGTCACCTTCCGACCAAAAGGATGTAGAAGACGCACAAGACGACGAACATGACGCTGCACTAACCGATGAACCGGACGTGCTAGACGACATGCTAGTCGACGTGATACACATAAACGTAACCGTTTCCTATTGGATATACTATTGAACTAATGATATCAAACGGATAAATCGAGTGAACTTATGAAGCAGATATTAATTTGACAAACTAGACGATAACTTGCGAACCATTTTATATAGGCTGTATGTGAATATGTATTAAAAAGTGGAATAAATATGAAGCCAACGTATAAAGTGGACTGATGAAGCAAATGTTAATTTGACAAACTAGATGATAGTGCGCTTCCAAAATATATAAATTGGTTTTTTCTGAAACTTAAGCTGACGGTTCTGGGAGACACAGTTTGCAAAAATTCGCACGGTTTTTAACCCTGTTTACATATAGAAGCTCGGCTGCTAAGCTGAAGCTTCCATTGATTCGATGTTACATACGTGACTTGTGCTGCGCTTCCAAAAAGTATCTGACAGACGGACGGACGGACAGGACCATCCCATAAAGACTCTTAAATGCCGGGCAAAATGAAACAAAAATTTAATCCCTGAAAGAATTGCAATTATGTTACACGTCGGATAGATTATGAATAGAATTGCTAATAATGTATACGACATTTGCTCCTCATATTTCAAATAGAGTCATTGAAGATCGAAAGTGGATCTTGATGGCTTTTAAAAAATACAAGTGTAGAAACCGTAGTGCATGATACTTATCATTATCATTAATCGAAAAATATCGCCACAAGTTTCATCGAAAGAGGCCAATTTGTATTTTGACAAATACCGGAGCGGAAACCATTATAATGGACATACACATAATTCATGAACGACGTACGGTTTCATGACGTCTTTCAATTGAACTAATCTAAAATTATTATTACGTTTATTTCGCGATTTGGACAATCTGCTCAAGATAATGCAGTGGATGCAGGACGGGTACAGTATTTGTTTGTAAGCTTCATCATATCCTCATCCATCAAATATTAATATTTTTTAAGAGAAGAATACGAAAAAGATCAATGCAAGAAGGCATAATTCCATTGTATTAGTGATTAAGCAAAAATGTCGGGGCACCTTTCATCAAATCAACAAGGTCAAATTGTATTTTGAGAAATATTGGTGCCGAAACCGCATTGTATAGTGGTTAAGCAAAAACCTTCAACGCAACTTTAGTCTAGGTCAAGGGAGGTCAATTTGTATTTTGAAAAATATCGGTGCCAAACCCGTATTCCAATGTGGCAATGTGGTTAATCAAAAAATCGACACACTTCTAATCAAGAAGGTCAAATTGTATTTTGAAAAATGCCGGTGCCGTGACCGTATTGCATTATATTTTATATTATTATGGTTAAGCAATTACTTTGACGCACCTCTTAATCAAGAAGGTAAATTTTTATTGGACTAAACTAATAAAAAATAAAAACAAACTAATTTTTTTAATGCAGCGGAGTTAGGCGTTCTTATTCCGCTGTGAAATCCTCGTAATGAACTCTGAAGAGCTTTGCCTACATATTGTCCGAATACTGCAAGCCATGTTTGTCATCGAGAGGAAATAATGAAAGTAGATTATACATTCCACATGGAGAAGCGACTGATGAGCCCAAAGGCGTGACAATAGAACAGTGAGTGGCCTATGCATGCATGATAATAAAAATGATGATATGACCAATTCTCAGGTGTGGATGGATGGATGGAGAGCACAAGGCTCATGGAACCCTCCTCCGTTCAGACGACCATCAACCTCAAGTCTCTATATTTACGAACTGAATTGGACTATTCCATGTTTTTTTTTACAATGTTCCTACAATAGTAAAGACAAGGAGTGAAAAGAAATGTTCCAAAAATTCCCTGCCGAGTTTTTGTGCTCAATTTCTGTACAATTCTGAAAAGAGTTACAATATTAGAAGAAAATGCATGTAATGGGCTCAATTTTAGGGAACTTGCTGGGCTATGCGTGTGGTTCATTTTCTGTCGAGTCAAATATGGCCTACCACCTGAATTAAATGAATCTTACTGGCTTGTGTTTAACCTTGCCTTCAGGATTAACGAATTGATTTTTCTAAATATCTGAAAAAATTCTGCGGATCTATTTTAATTCATTTTCCTGGTTTCATTGTTAGCGCTTTGAAAAAAAAAAGCTTTTGTCCAATTTGGAATTATGAAAAGTTTCTCAGGTAGACCACACGGTGATACTTTGAATGTTGGTTCCATTGTGAGGCATCCGTATGAACCATTTTGTAATTTGAATGTGAGAAGACATAATGCATATTGTTAATGATGATGGGCTCGAGAATGCCCCATGGGGTCCAGGGGACAGGAAAAAGACGAATGTTTTCTACGCTCCGCCTTACATTTATGACTTTCCTCTGGCTTGCCCGAATATTGAAATGTTTTGTCCGATATATAAAAATTAGGCTTTGTCATTGCTTCCACAGGGCTAACACACCATACTCTTTTTTACAAATGTATAATGCGGATGCCGATTTAAAAACCAGGATATTAATATATATATCAGCATCCGTATGTAGACCCATTTCACGTATTGTAGAATGTGCCCAATTTTATTTTACGGCAAATAAAAATAGGCTGTTTTATGAAAATATATTGAAGTAAAGATATTGCAGTGCAGTAATAAACAGTTTACTGCTTGGTAAAATCCGCTTTATTATTTGGCTTTAATTGTTGTCTTATTTTATCTTACTTTAAACCAATTTTCACCCATTTAAATGTTCACAGAAGTTGAAACTAAATTGAATTAAGTCAATTCAATTTAAGAGGCTAAATTATTTTAAGTGGATGGCAAATGATTTAATATTTCAAAAATTCAAAAT
>JAQFYU010001325.1:0-15343 GCA_034694905.1 Ceratophysella granulata | reverse complement strand
ACGCTGTAGAAGAGAACTGAATCCAGTGAGCGAACTATGGATTTGAGCCGGAGAATCGAGCAGAGATCGACCTCGAGATGAAAACGAACTTGTGCTCGTCATGGTTGACATGCTCAAAGGATCACTTTGAGACAAGTAAATCCCACTTTCAATCAAGTCCTCATAATTCCCTTCATCCGAAATTCTGCCATCACTTAAAAGCACGATTCGTTTCACGTTTTTCAGAAACTGAACTTGGTGTGTTACCAGGATCCTCAATTTATTCTTCAGTATTCCATTGATACATTTCTCAAAGAGATGTCGCCCAACCTCAGCATCTACGGCACTTCGAATTCAAAAAAAAATATCAAATTATTATTAAAAAGATTAATTAAGAACCGGTTCAATTGGGAGTTTTTAAAGTAACAAATTCGCTAGAAATCTCAATATTTGGATTGAAATTGCAAAATAATTTCATACCTCAGGGGGTCGTCCAACAGATAAATGTCCTTGTTAGCATAAACGGCTCTAAAAACAAAATTATGACAATCAGAACTGGTCACATGACGCACTGCGAAAAAAAACTAAATTACATGATCGAACGTATTTTTTTAATTTTATCGTTTAATGATTCATGAAATGCTAAACAGTTTCGTTAGTTATCGTTTCCCCACTAAATCTCAAGAATGGCTTGGTGTAAATTGCCATTTGAAACGAAAAATTTAAAAAAACTATAGCCTAGTGTCAGATGTCAGATTGTAACCAAACAGAATTCCAGCAAAATACTGTATCCATTTCAAAAATGCAAAGTTGGAACCGCAAAACGAACTAAAAATTGAAACTACGAACCTTGCTAAGCTGATTCTCGCACGTTGACCACCCGAAAGTCCCGAACCACGATCTCCAACCAATGTTTCATCTCCCAATGGAAGCAATTCAAAATCCTTGAGCAGAGCACATGCTGTCACTACTTCTTTGTACCAAGCGTCATCGAAAACATCCCTTCCAAACACAATATTTTCCTTGATTGTTCCCGCGAAAACCCAGGCTTCCTGACTCGAATAGGCAATGGACCCGTTTACGACCACGTAGCCTTTCAGTGCTGGAAGCTCTTTCAGTATGGCGTGTAGAACTGAACCCTAAATTTTGATGATATTTGTAGTTCAATTAAAAACCGGTCAAAACAGACAGAAACGGTCAAACGAGTATTCGTCGAAAGAAAATTACTTTTCCACATCCAACATGTCCAACTAGACAGACCAGCTCACCAGCTCCAACACTCAAACTAATATTGACCAATGTATTTTCAACATGGGTAGGATTCCATTTGGCATAAAAATGCTTCAGAATCACAGCTGGTTCTTCAGAACCGGCCACATCTCCAGATGAACCGGTGGTAGAATGATCCAGATCGTCCATCTTTCTGAAGTTCAGGAAATCCGTTCCACGCTCTTCCATGAGTAAGAATTTCTACAGAATTCAATGCAAAGATGTTATGCGTCTCATGTTTTGACCGATCTGAGAATGCTAATCAAAATCGTACGAACACGAACCTCCAACCGACGAACGGAAACCATGGATTCGGCAAGGAGTGAAATAGCACTTGGGAAAAATAAGGTCATCACTCTGGAATTGTTTAGCAGTGCAATTGAAACGAACACCTGTTCAAAAAAAATATTTCAGTATTTTTCTAAGCTTCAATTTTATGCTCAGATTTTACCTTTTCAGCCGTCAGTGCATTCCCAGTGACAACGTAGACGACGAGGGTTAGAAAGATCATTAGTTTGGAAGATACGTAGAAGATGCCCACGTTAATTGATCGGAGATAGGACGCCTTCCGAATAATATCAATTTCCTTTCTAAAATGAAGATATGAAAATTTTAAATCCAGTTAGTACTTTGCCAAATTATAAATTACTTACTTTCTGGCAGTATTAACCAGAAGAGAGAACGGTTTTTCCCATGTGTACATTTTGATGACTCTCATGCCGTTCAGAATCTCATTCATTATCCGTATTCTCGAATCAGTTCGAATTGCTGTCTCAGCTCTTAAATCCGAGAATAACTTTCCCATGTAGCCTATCAAGAGAAACTTGGATTGAATAATTAACGTTAATTAACTACATAGTTACAAAACAAAAGTAACTGGCCGTACTCTGGAGGGGAAGCAATAGAAGGAGTACACCAATGCCAACGAGGCAGCTAGGTCCGAAGAACGTCCAAAGAATACACGTCATGATGAGGGTTTGAAGGGGTCCAATCCAAAGGTAATGCTGTAAAGCAACAAACAATATTGCATTTTAATATAAAACATTTTTGTACAGACTGGAAAATTTGAATTATTTGTGAATTACGAGGAAAATTGTGGATGAGTCGAAACGGTTCACGTCATTGGAGAGCAAATTGACCATTTGACCAATGGTCGTGTTGCCGAGTGCTACTTGGCTTAGTCGTAGGGCCTTAAATTAAAGAAAAAATTAAAACACAATTAAAATTAATTGAAATGCATAATTAATTAGTAAGAAAAGGCTCATACCGTGTGTTAAAAAAAGGATGCAACCAAGTTTGCACTAAATATGCCCTATGCCTTAAGGCGACAATTGCGCGTGTACAATTGCGCGGTTTAAACACACCAACACACAGTCGGTTTGGTGGCACCCAGTTGACCGGGTCCCTAATGACGGTATCCACATGGACCGTGCCCAAATGGACCGTGCGGCGACCATTTGACGTCATAATTAAAAAGTATATGAAGTAAAAGTATGCCAAAATTAAGGTCTAATACTCACTTTTCGGTACACCAAGGCACAACAGGCCACTCGAACTTGCATGCCCACGTGTTGAACGCCGAAGAAATATGGATGATGTGTAAAGATACCAAAGACAGATCCAAGAACAAGGGTAGCAGCGAGTAAATGTCCATGCGTTAGTGTCAGTTCTCCGTCAAAGTATCGAATCAAGTATCCCAGACAGACAGGTTGCACAATCCTGCATGTTTTCATATAATTACACGATGAGAAGTAGTCTATATCATTTGAATATGCTAATTTCTGAGTGACTAACCGAAGGATACATTCTTCGACAAAAGCAAAGAGTCCAATGAGCATGTAAGATGTTCGAAACTGCTGGTAAATGACTTTTCCTAAACTGGGTTGCAACTTGGGCTTCCTTGGACTCCGATTCAGATTCTTCTCGAAGCAACTTCTCAGTTCCGCTTCCCATTTCTTACCCAATTCTCCGCCCAAGTATTCGGAACTATCTGAAGGAAGAACGCTGTACAGATCTGACAGGCCCAATTTACTTTTCGAACCGTGTCTGAAGAAAGGATTTAACCACCTGTGGAGTCAGGGTGAAGTCAAATCAATGGCAGTTTATATTATATGTATCATATTAAAAATCCTGTTTAATAAGTTTACCATAAAAATATTCGTGAGATGAAGTTGGCTTTCAAATACGGATTTTCCTTATATTTATCTTTGTCGATGATCACCATTTTCACTTGTTATTCAATAATTTGTTGAGCTTTAGACCAAATTGTAGTCGTTCTTTTCAGTTCAGTATTGAAGCATTTAAAAATGATTGATAGGAACCAGTCGTGTTCAGCTGCGTCAAAAAAGAAGTTACAAAAAAAGCAAAGTGTAATATTTTACAAAATTAAGGAAAAGTCTAAAGGTTTTTAGGTTATGTTTGTGAAAACCCAAGCCCAGTTACACTGGGACTTATGGTAACGCATGGCAACTGGTAACATATTTTGCATGTGGAAAATTTTCGAAAAAGAAATATAGTATCGAATTTCTGCTCATTCTAATAGATCCCTAGTTGCCCAATTTAGTCACAGCAGAGTTGTGAATTTGCTTAATTATTCGGGTTACAATAGGTACAGTATGTACCAGAACAGAGCTATCTCTTCTACACATCAACATATTTTTGAGACCCGTGAATATCAAGTTAAAATTAGTAATTACAAAAACCCGTTGAGTATTGTACAACACGTTGCCACGAGAGTTAAGTCACTTCCGCAATGTGGAACGGGGGTGAGCATCATCAACATTTCAAAAATATTTTGAATGCAGAATTGGGGTAAACTGAAGTAATTTAAACTGTGTAGGATTATTGTTGTTGCCATGACATTATTCATTGGTCCTTGTTCGCCGTGTTGACTAATAAGTTGTTGTGTGACAGATAAATACGCACATACTACACAGCAATAATTGCTCATTATATAGAGTGATTTCATTATACACTAATCATTCTTGAATTACAAAAAATGTATTTATTAATAAATATATGCTTATTGAACCAAATAATCAAATAATTAGTCTGCGGAGAACATCAGGGAGCGGTTTTGGATTCCCAAGCCTGTGAATCAAAAACAATTTTAACCAAATACGGTGAATTGATGACTTCCCAATCTTGTGAAGGCATACTGTTAATTATAAAATGTGAATTCACATGTTTCGAAATTTTCATCAAATGAGCCAATGACGTCTTTCCAGTTTCTTCAGCCATACGGTAAAGAGCACTTTTCTTATCCTTCAGCAATGTCCACGGAGCACCGAATTCCTGTATTAATTGAATTACGTCAGCTGTCAAGCCCCAAAAAATGGAATTTGTGAATACCGCAAAATTAAAAGAGCGCAAAATAAAAGTCGCATCATGATAAATCGGGTAACGCAAATTACAAATTACAATATACAATATAGCGATCAACCGGTAAATTATATATGTTGCAACTTGCAACTTTTACATTCGCTTGTTTTGCATCCGGTTTTACGCATACCTCTATTAAACCGTCCGAGAGAACCATGATTCTGTCCGAATCTATAACAGAACTAAGACGATGGGCAACGGTTATCACGGTGCAATTTTTAAACACGTGTCGGATCGTTTTCTGAATGAGCACGTCGGTTCTACAAGGAATTACAAATTATATTAATTGATCATTGTTTTAAATTCTCAACCAGGTAATTAAATATATTCAATAATTTCACTTACTCAGTATCCAGCTTCACAGTCGGTTCATCTTAAATAAATAAACAGATGGAGTAGTTTTAGAATTAAATAAAGTTTTCCAGCACGAAAGGTATGTGACTAACCAATTACAACAATTTTTGTATGCTCCAAGACGGCTCTTCCTGTAAACACGAAAATAACACACAAAAATGGTCTTTTTTTTTTGCAAATTGACACTTTAATGAGGATTCACATTTCACACTTACCAATTGATATTAGTTGCTTCGACGCAATACTGAAATCTTTTGCTCCCCCAGAAATCTATACAAAAAATTGTTTAGAACAGTAAATCGTCAAGTAATTGAACAAATCAAGGTGATTTCTACCTCCTGTTCCAGCCCATCAGGTTCCTGACTGATAATCTGATAAAGTGAGACGTCCTTCAGAACTTGCCAAATTTCCGAATCAGTGTGATTATTGTATGGATCCAGATTTGCTCGGAGCGTCTGTTCGAAGAGAATTGGTTCTTGTGGAATAATTGAGAGTTTAGAACGAAGTTCTTGAAGTCCCATATGAAGAATGTTCAAATTATCAATTTTTATGTCCCCAGTACTCGGCTCAACAATTCGGAAGAGCAGGTTGATCAATGAGATCTTGCTGTCTCGGCTTCTACTCACAATTCCAACCTGGTAAGTAAGATTAGAAATTCATTTTTGAGAAGAAAAGTAACACCTAATTTTTAGGAATTTATCGATTTTTTTGGGTTAAAATTGAAAAATTGAGTCAAAAACCTGAAAAGTATGCCCAGCCCTCAAGAATTTTACACATTAAAGTAAACAAAAAATGAAGAACAATATTGTATTTGATTACCATTCAAAATTTCTTAGATATTGTAACAAAAAATTACGGATAATTATGAGTTTCAGCTACTGCAATATTTTTACCAAGTTAAAACCATGTTTTGACTTTTTTCAGGGTAGAGTTACGGTATCACGAACATTCGCTCTAGAAAAATTCACTCTTCACTCACACACAATAAAATAGAAAATATCTATAGAATAGAGCACCGTCAGTGAATTTTCCATGAGATAATTTGATACCGCAATTTATACGTTATTACGTTATATTAGAAACAAACAAAAGGAAAGAAGCAGAGAAGGAAGCTATGTAACTTTTTGAAATAATATTGTTCATTAAAAAATTAAAATCTCTGTAACAAATGGAGTTTAGATTAAAAAATTGAAAACTCCTATCGGATCATTGACCCGATATGATTTAATTGATTCGAGATCAAAATGTATTATTGTAGATTTAAAGTATTCAACTTTTTTGTTTTTTGGTCAATCCGAAACTCATATTTGACTTCAATTACGAACCTTTTCACATGAATTTATGTGACAGTTAATGTCTCTTAGCGTCAGGATCTCCTCAGACTGCAGACTTAGATTTGTAAAACTGATTTCTCCCTTTGACGGCCAGTTCTTATTTGGAGCTTGACCTGAAACGTGAAATTAATTTAAATAAATTGAAACAGGCCTTAATTGAACATTATTTGTATATTAATACGAATTGAATAGAAATTGGACCAGGTTTCGACTTCCAAGGGGCTTCAGGCTCCGTTTCAGCATACTCCAAAATCCGTGATACGGAGATCATTTGATTTTCTACTTCCATACTTTGTCGTACACCCCATTCGCACATTCCAGTGAACATCATCACCTATAATTCAAGTAATTTACGGTTTATCATTATTTGCGGTGCTAAAAATACAGAAGCTTGGCGCTAAATTTCGAATTCCGTTACAGCAACACTATATGCATAGCGGAAAGATTTAGCGCCTGGTTGAGATTGATTTTAGGTTTGGCGGCAATTAAATGCGCCTGGTGTAAGAAGTAGCATAGGTACGTATACGTATATAAACAGCGCCAAAAGTCTGAATTTATAGCGGTGTCTTTAATTAATAGCCATTATTTGAACCTTGGATGGGGAAACAGTCTAGTACTTACCATGGATACCACGAGTCCAACCACAGTGCCATCTAAATACAAAAGTATAATTCCCAAATTAAATACTTAGAATTATAATTAAGTTACTTCAACCCTTTCGAGCCCACGATACCCATAGGATTCCACAAATTAAGAATCTTGCATAACTTCAGTCAATTAATACAGTTGAGAATTTTAGTTTGAAATAATATATTTACTGATGTCATTGAAGCTTAAGCCGAACATGAAGCTGAAGATCACGAGAGTCAAGTACAACACAATTATCCAATCAAGCCAAATCCCGAACCATCTCGTGGTGGCAATGAAAAGAAACCTGAAAAAATAATATTTTAAGATTACTCAAACTTTGCATAATTTGGCTGAATTGGAGGTTTGTCAATTACCAGGATGCTGTATGAAAATCCTGTCGCTCATCGAATTGTCGAATAAGTTCATTCTCAGCACCATAAGCTCGAATCGTAGTTAGGCCTTGAAGGGTTGCACTCAGATGTGTGAATACTGGGGTACGAGCTGAAATTCATGTGATTTATTTGAAGAAATGTCAATTTTTTTGAAATTCTAACATCTTTGTAAGAAAAATACCGGCTGCCTCAATTTTTCTAATTTCAGGTGCAGTGAACATGTAGTATCTTCTTAGAAAATAGAAGGCCACTAGCAGAAGTGCTGCAGGGATGAGAAGTGTAGTATTTACAATTCCAATGATGATCATCACGCCGATGACAGTCAAAAATATCTGTTAAATCACTTAAGCATTCAGCTATATAGCGTCTTCCATAGGTGCTATTTACCTAATCGAAGAATCTTAGATTCATATTTAAAAAAGCTTCTTTGTTAAATCTTGTTCGACATTAACAAAAATAAAAAAGCAAATTAAAATCTTCAAAAAGTGTAAAAATATGTAGTAAAGCTGCACAATTATGTCACAAATCGTGGAAATATGCACCAAAATTAGTATAACGTCAAAACATGCAAATCTGCACTTAAACTTCACCATATGCAAAAATATTCTGGATAAAATTCGATCTTTAAGATTAGTCAAAAAGCCAATAGCGGGTACCCGATTTTTTTTGGATTAAAGATTAAATACGTTCCCCAATAATTATGCAGATCCATCTGTTCAATTGTGGCAAAGATTTACAATTATACAAGGTTTGGTTTAATGGCAACAATCTTCATACCTCGATTGCATCCATATAAGTATGTGGGAGTGTTTCATCGGTTACGCCAATGCCTTTCCCGAATCGGTTAAGGATCTTATCTTGAAAATTACATAAATCACAAAAACAAACTCGTAATCAGACCAATTTCTGCATCTGTACTCGTCAAATTATAAAATTATGTATTTCTTTAATTACCAACTGGAGTACTCTCAAAGAACTTCATCGGAGCTCTAAAAATCCCCTTCACCATGTTATCGTGGAGCTGAACAGACGACTTCATTGCAAGATGAAAGAAGAAAATACTTCGTCCGATCGATAAAACAATGAGAATAACCACAAGTACGGCGTAAATAATAAACTTCTTCGGAATGCTAAGCTTATCTGCAGCACTGTAACTTCCTGGAATCGAAACTCCATCTATATATTCGCTTCGTGAGCTGAAAAAAATCAAAAAGTGGCATTCGATACTTTTGGAACTGCTCTCATTCCATAAATAATTTTATAATTAAGTATGCAGTAGGATTAATTACCAGACTTTGAGCCAGTAGTAGGCTGCCGTGAAGAATGTCATCGTTAGTAAATTAATGACGACCAGCATGGCGAAATTGAATCCATTGGATCCTGCATGGAAATACTCGTAATACGTTGTGCACTTCTGACATCCAACTTTTTGTACATCATCATCCGAATTCTTGACATTTGGAGAAAGCGGGTCATCCGAACCCTCCACTAAACTTATGGAATCATCAGGTAGAACTACAGGTATCACTTGACCTGTCAATTTGGCGAAACAAAATAATTAATTCATATTTACAGTAAAGCGGCACAATTTGTTTGTTTTTTTGCAATGTATACCTAAAACCCTGCCCTCAACAGTAGAAGCAGCTCGATTACGATTTCTTGCCAGAAAAAGAGAATTAATTCTAGCACGCCCAGTGTCCACTTGTCCAGGACCGGCAGACAAATTGGAATCCAGGCTGATCTTACTCGTAAGCGGTTTAATTTGTGGCTGATGAAGTCCAGTTTTAATCACTTGATCATACGTGCCTTCCGCGATGACTCTACCATCATAAACCACTACTATTCGGCGTACGTGGTTCAAAAATTGAACTTGATGTGTTACTAGAATTCGCAATTTATCTTTTAGAATCCCGTTGATACATTTCTCGAAAATATGGCGACCGACTTCCGCTTCTACGGCACTGGAATCAAAAATGCCAAATGGGTGAAAGCAAATGCAAAAAATAGAAAATATGCAAAATGTTAATTTGCATATTGTAAATACACAACAGATTGGAAAGCATGCCGGATGGGAAAATGCAAATGGTAGAATACGAAATGTAAATACGAAAAATGTAATAAAAAACAAATGTACAAAACGAATACAAAATGGGGTAAAATCAAACCGAAAAATTACAGAAATTCATTAGCTAATTATGAAATCCCAAATTATGAAAATAGAATGCATCGATATGAACTAAATTTTAAAAAAATACTGAAATGCCAAACATTATTTCAAAATACAATATAACAAAATACAATATTGTAAATACAATCAAATAAAATGTAATTATAAATTCAGGTAAAATCGATAGGTTTTGGGGATGCTGTAAAACAAAAAATTTCCTTTGGCAAAATGCAATACGATGCTAAAAACGCATTTAAATTTTAACATATAAAATTACAGCTTAGGTAAAAAACGCAAAAATTAAAAATAAATAAATAAATACAATAGCTAAAATTACATTTTAAACTCGGACTACAGTTCATTTCCTTACCTCAGTGGATCATCCAACAGGTAAATGTCCTTGTCAGCATACACGGCCCTAAAATATACAATGACCATATTTAATACCAATTTAAATATAACCAAACCATTCTAAATTCATTAAATTGACGCTATGCAGACTACCTTGCTAAACTAATTCTAGCTTTAAACCCGCTAGAAAACCCGGAACCTTGCTCATCCACATATGTCTCATCTCCCAATGGCAACATCTCCAAATCACTGGTCAGTGCACAAGCTTCAATTACATCCTGATACCATGAAGATTCCTCCAAATAGGCATTTCCAAATAAAATGTTTTCCTTAATCGTGCCTGCGTACATCCAAGGCACTTGGCTGTAGTAGGCAATTGATCCATGTACAAAAGTTCCACCGCTGGTTGGTGGAAGCTCCTTCAATATGGCTTGCAGAATTGAGCCCTAAATTTTTATTTAAGTGGCGTATTTGAACCGCACGAATTTATTTTCCTTTATTTTAAATATAAGTATTATTATAAATTAAGTGATAGCCAGCTTAGCTCACCAACCTTTCCGCTTCCGACTGGTCCAACCAAACAGACAAGTTCTCCTGGACCAACACTGAGATTCACATTTTGCAATGTATCGCCACATGGGCGTTTCAAGTCCCATTTTCCACAAAACTGGTTCAAAAAGACGCACTTAAGCCAGCTATGCTGCTCAGCATCACCAGATGAACTCATTTCGCGTTCAACCTCATCTTTGACCAGACTCGGTGCATCCCATTCCCTCAGGAGCAAAAATTCCTGAAATTCAAAAAATCAATTCAACTAATGTAGAAAAAATTTTCTGAATTTTAATGGTAATTATCATAGGTAAATCGAACCTCAATCCGACCCACAGACACCTTAGCTTCAGAAATCAGAGAAATTGCCGCTGGGAAGAATAGTGTCATCACGGGACGGATTGTATTGTACAGGGCGAGTGTCACGAACACCTAATTTTAATACAAAAAAATATTTAGAATATTCTGCACCATTTTATATTATACACACAGCATTAAACATTCAACAGTGGTAATTTTGCAACCTTTTCCGCTGTGAGATGGTGACCGGATAGTGCAAAAGTAACGAGCGTGAGAAGAACCATGATTTTGACAGACACGTAGGAAATTCCAAGGTTAAGTGCTCTGAGAAAAGATGACTTTCGAATTGTTCTTACTTCTCGTCTAAATTTTTAAAAAAATCAAATGTTAAAACCATAAACACATTTATTAAAAGTAAAAATTTTTGCCAACAATTCGCAACCTTCTGACTTCATCAATTATTTGGACAAATGCTTTCTCCCAAGTATGCATTTTAATATCCCGCATGCCATTTAATATTTCATTCATGATCCGTAATCTTGAAACGGTTTGTAGTCCAGCCTTAGCTCGCAATTCCGCGAAACGCTTTCCCATGAAGCCTGTGTAAAATATAGTAACATAAGAATATCACTTTAAAATTAGCTTTTAATTCAATATTGAAGAATAATACAATGAAACCTTGAAAAAACAATAAGGTGACAAGTACGCCTATTCCAACAAGGCAGGATGGTCCAAGGAGTGTCCACAGAATACAGGTCACAATCACAGTTTGAATTGGCCCAACCCACAAGTAATGCTGATAGCACCAAACAATATTGAATTATAAAATAAAACATTAGAGTACAGACTGGAAAATTTAAATTATTTGTGAATTACTTACGAGGAAAATGGTTGAGCGGTCAAAGTGATTCACGTCGCTGGACAGAAGGTTGACCAGATGCCAAATTGTGGTATGACATAGCTCCATTTGACTCAGACGTAAGGCCTGGATTTGCAAAAAAAAAATATTAAAGGTGAAGGTGCATTATTAAAAATAATAAACTGAAGTTGTTTACCTTTCTGTAAATCAAGGCACAAGACGCCACTTGAACCTGCATGCCCACATGTTGAACACTAAAGAAGAACGGATGATGCGTGAAAATATAGAAGGCGGTGCCAAAAACAATTGCAGCCGCAAGTAAATAGCCTTCTAGTGCAGAATATTCCCCGTCAAAGTAGCGAATCAGGTAACCAAGGCAAACAGGTACGCACATCCTGTCAACAAGTCAACATTCTAAAATTAACACAAATATTAATTAATTAAATTGGTAATTTAGAATTTTTGAGGGTTCGCTTCGCTTACCGAATAATGCATTCTTCAACGAATACCAAAGTGCCAACGAGCATATAACGAGCACGGAACTGGTGAACGAGCACTTTGCCTAGACTTGGTTTAAACCTTTCGATGTAACTATGATTAAACTCTTTGCAATGTTGAATCTCAGCTTCCCATCGAGCAGCCAAATTACGACCAAGAATCTCCGAACTATCAGATGGCAGAACTCGGTAGATATCTTGTGCTTCAAGCGGGCGTGATGCTCCTAGTTTAAATAGTTTGTTCATCCACCTGAGATTAATTAAAAAAATAAAATCAATGTAGAGCTTAACTTGTTGGTCTTAAGCTATGCCGTATTTTTAAATTATAAGCTAAACATGCTTTAACCGATGATCGTTACCAGAAAGTGATTTTTGAGATGATGTTAGCTCTGGTATATGGATTTTCACGTTCCTCGTTTGTATTAGCCATTATGCCGTACTAGAGACCTTAGAAGGCTTGCAGCACGGCCATGAAATTCACCTGCATTCGAGAAGTATAGTAAATTAGCATTATCTGTGTAAAATTTAAATGTATAAATTCAAATTTTGACAAAATTCACTGTTCAGAAGGAAATCTGCATGTTAAAGCTTCCAAAACATTTCAAAACCTTGTCACCATGGTATACTGCGAATTTCAGGGCATCCACACCAACTGTTTAAGATAATTAAATTAGTACATGGAATTTCCCGAAATTAAAAAAAAGGTATGGATGGACTGAACCGTGAACTAAACTTTGAATTGAAACCAATAAAAATAGACGAATTCTCAAGAAATCGAAGCCACAGCGTACAATCCCGATTTGTAATGACGTGTGAATTACAGAATTAGGCATACAGAGAAGAAACAGCAAATGGATGAGCAATTTGTAAATACCAGAAGCTGGGAAGACACACAGTTTCATATTCTGAGTACAAATTCTTGTAATTAATGACGCAAGTTGGAATTTGGAATAGAAAATACCTGTTCTCGCTTGGCTACTGTGCTGGGTTCAGCTGCTACTTGTTACCCTTGTTATATTGGTCAGTTTATCTATACCAAATTTCAACTTGATTGAGGTTGAGGTAGTTCAGATTTAGATTGACAGAGATATCTTGAGTCTCATTAAGCATTCAGTCTGCAGTACTCGGAAAATACGTAGATCCCCGATCTGGATTTGGAATCTGCGCTAGTTTACTAAATCCGGAATATCGCCAATTTATTTGATGCACTTTTTTTCTTTGAGGAAGCACGAGAAGGTGTGATTAACATTTACGAGTAACATCCACAGTTTAAAAATATTTTTGTGTAACAGATCCAAATCTCAATCGACTTCAATTTCGAACTAGTAATGAAAAGTATTGTGAAACGCTTTACTTGACTTTTAAAATTGTTTTTGTTTCGTGTACACTGTGCACCAACCAAATTGGTTTTAACATTCTCGCAATGTTTTAAATCTTGCAGTGTTCGACAGTACAAACCGATGCTATGGAACAGTGGATTCGAGAACTGAAACAATTTTTTAATTTCTTAAAATATAATGTAATTTATTTACAAAAATACATAAACAGCGTTCGATTGTCACCTAAGTCAGGCTGCACAAGTTATATGTATATTTACTGCAACTAAAATTACGAGACTCGGTGCCCAGTCTTGTGCCCAATCTACTTTTTTTTGCCAATGTTTTAAACTTTCATAGTCTTCTCATTAAATCGTACCATCTTGGCGAAACTTGTTTTGCCAATCTCTCAATTTATTGTTTAACTCTTCCAAAAAATGTAGGCGAAATTGTTTTTTTTTGTGGATAGTTTGGATTATAATTAGCCACTTAGAAATATTGCATTTATTAAAATTAGGCAATATGAGACCACATGACAATGTAAAGCTGATTTACAGATTAGAACTAGGTTCTAAAGCGATGAATGCACAGTGCTGCCTTTCTTTTTCAGAAAAACATAAACAAATGTTAGAAATCCTCATAATATTATGTACTCATATTTAGACGAATTTTACGGTAGTCAAAGTTTAGTGGAAAGGATTCAGAAAATACCCCACCACTTGACATCTTGGCACTTGGCAATCTAAAATCCATCAATTTGAATGGAAGAACGGAACCAGCTCTTTGGCCCAACTCAGAAGATTTAAGACGAAAAAGGGGAAAACCCACGGAACCCATCGTCATGGATTCCCATTGTACAAATGGGTAATGCCAAAAAATAAACTTTTGGGTTTCATAATGGATTGTTATTGTAAACGTAATACAGTAGAGCATGACAAAGCCTTGTAGTAGCTCTAACTCGACCCAAGGTAAGACAAGTCAGGCCAGGTAAACTAAGGAAAAACTAGATTTCAGGTAGATCCTTCAATGAAAAGAAATTGCCACAAAATTTACAATTCAGTTTACCTCTTAAGCCAAGTGTTCAATTGTGTGACAAGAGGCTAATCTGTAATCTTCCACCTGTTGGTTGGTTGTACGAAGAGGCAGATCGTGTATCTACGTATAAGTGCAAGTGCTGGGCTGTGAAGATTTCATTCATTTTCATCCCTGAGAGGGATGGTCATTTTCTGTACACGCTAAGTATCTGTACTACACGGTGGTGGAACGAGTCTGGTCTAACTACGTACACAACATTGGGGATTCTCTGACTATTTGAAAGTTTAAAATAAATATAAGTTGAATACTCTTCCTTTCCAAACTCTTCATCTCTCTAGTTTCGCCTTTGTTTGAAGCAGTCGCTAAAGGGAAACCAGGAGACTGCGAAAAAGTGAATTTTTGCGAATTAGTGTTCCTGGGATTCTGAAATTTGAGGTTTGGCTCGCTAAATTCCTTCGATTCATCACTATAATTCCAGGAAAACGTCAAGGTAAGCTAATCCTGTTTTTGGAATAATTTACGCTTATTTCTGCAGTGTGCAAAAAGGTAGAGGCCAGTCCATGTAAGCCACATACCTACGTTTATTTATGAAATCTCGTATGTTAAATCTGTTTTTTTTACAATGTTAATTTAAAAAAAATGCATATTCAAGATTCCACCTGCATTTTGGCCACACATTTTGTATAATGGCATTAAATAAATCACTGTTCGAATTAGTAGGTACCACGCGAATATCGTTGATACAAACAAATTATGGGTTGACCAGCAAAACCACTTACACGAAAAATATAAAATTAGAAATAATGCTTTGCGATGCCAATTTTTTTTGCAATTGAATTAATTTGGATATTTTGCGACGTACAGCGAATTGCTTTCAGTTTTCGCACATTTGACAGCATTCGTTTGTCTGAAACCGTTGCGCTCATGACT
>JAQFYU010001324.1:0-15343 GCA_034694905.1 Ceratophysella granulata | reverse complement strand
TACACATTTGCTGTTATCTATGTATGTATCAGCTATCCTATCTACAGTAGTTCGACGTTCTGTTAGGGAAGGGATGGGGTGGATTGGACCGAAGGGCCCGCACGAAAAATTTCCAAGTCTTTTTCTGGTAGGCTGGTAGGGAACCTTGCGACCCTTGACCTTTACGAAGAAAAGGCCCCAACAAAAGTTGTTGTACTCATCGAGATAACGAGATAAGCAACTTTTGTTTAAACAAATTTTCTGCAGAGTGCTTGGTTCAGGTCATAGGTCGGATCGAAGGTGACCAACTTTAAAGTGACCTATGACCTGAGCAAGGCACTCTACAGAAAAGTTTTATAAACAAAAGTTGCTTATCTCGATGAGTACAACAACTTTTGTTAGGGTCATTTCTTCGAATAGGTCAAGGGTCTCAAGGGGCCCTACCAGCCTGCCGAAAAAAGACTTAGAAATTTTTCGTGCTGACCCTTCGGTCCAATCCACCCGAAGCGATGAGTTCACCGCACACTTTTGTCGTGTATACTTTGTATGTACTTTGAGCTGCTGAGCATTTGAATTTTGAATAATGGTCTTTGTTCCTTGGATAAATTGTCAGGAAGAGGGGGGAACAGACAAGGAAGAAACTGAGTCATCTCCATCTGACGTGGCTGGACCCTCATCCGCACCAGTTTGAAAATCTCTCTAAAGAACTCTAATTGGCATGTGAAAAAGACAAATTCCAGCTCTGCATTCTTCACTTGTTGACGTTCCATGCTGGTAAATACTTACAACTGAAGAACCCTTTAAGCTTACACACTAGGTTATTGTCTACAATTCAGAATACAGAGGTATGTGCAGTTCTATTAAACTAGAAAATACAAGTTGGAGCTTTGCATATATCTGTATAAAAAATATTGCAGAATCAGAATGGAAGTAAATGGAGATGTTGCGCTAGCTTCCGCAGAAAGGACTCCGGACACTAATAAATTAAGATCACCGGAGGAAGGATATGACATTGTTAAAGCTACACAGGTAAATCTGAAGCCTATAGTTGTGTACAATTGAATTGTGAAATGTGATTTTTGGAAAGTACATTCAAATTATGTTGTATATTGTATACCATTTTAGTACGGAATTATCGACCGATGTAAGGAATTGCTCGATAACGGATTTGATGTCAATCAGAGAGATTCAGAAAATATTACACTTCTCCACTGGGCCGCAATAAATTGTAGAAAGGATATTGTGAAATTATATATTGATGCTGGAGCCATAGTAGATGCAATAGGCGGGGAGCTTCACTCAAGTCCTCTGCACTGGGCGACGCGTCAAGGTCATCTGTCTATGGTGGTATACTTAATGAAGGAAGGGGCGGATCCAACGCTAAGGGACGGTGAAGGATGCTCCGCAATTCACTTGGCTGCTCAATTTGGATACACCCCTATTGTGGCCTACCTGTTGGCCAAAGGCATTAGCCCGGATATTCAGGACAAGAACGGAATGACACCGCTCATGTGGTCCTGTGCAAGAGTTCATAGGTATTGTACTTAGCCACTTTAGAACAGTCCGGAAACTCAAAGATTCAAAGATTTAGCACTATTTACGTTTAAACTCTCACTTTCTAGTCCTGATCCATCCCGGCTACTGCTTACATTTGGAGCTAAAACGTCGTTACAGGAAAAAGTTCATCAGAATACGGCTCTACATTGGGCGATTCAAACCAAGAATTCTACAGCTGTATCTCAACTCATTAGACGGAATTCTTGTGTTGATATCCCCAATAACGATGGTGACACTCCGCTGACTCTTCTCAAAAAGATCAATACAGTGACTGGAACTACAAAAATAGACTGGGTTGGTAAGAAAACCATGGAGTATGTCATGGAGAAGGCTGAGCCTAAGAAAAATGGATGGCTACATGATATAAAAAATGACAAAGTAAGTCATTCGTATTGTCCAACCAATGAATGGGTTCAATTTTGTGATAGGCTAAAAATGTTCTTCTCGTTTATGATTTCAGAAGCTAAAATTTTGGGGAACCACATTGATTCCTTTCATCGTCCTCTTTCTATTCGGTGAGATATTGGCAGCGGAGATTGGAATTCTGTTCAAGTTAGGCCTTTTGACAATTGCAATTGTGTTGTTCCGTGGATTGGGAAGGCTTGTGTGTGACGACAGATTTATGACTATATTCCCCATCAATGTTTACCTGGCTACCAAAGTACGTAATAGTCACACTGTTTAGAGAACCGGTAGGTGGCCAGTGGACACCGCTAGCACTAACGCACTTTCTTAATCTGAATTTTGAACCCTATATTTCAGTTCTGGATGTACGTTACTTGGTTTATACATATCGCACCAGTTGTTCCCGCGACAGACTCTGTTTTTATGGTCGTCATGTCGTCTTTGCTCTGGTATAATTTTATTCGAGCCTGGCGAGGTGACCCAGGAGTCATTACTATTTCCAAGGAAGAGCGATATCAGGTAGAAAGAAAGCCAAAGTCCAATCTTTGTTTTATAATTCCAGTCAAAATACTTGATCACTAAAATTACTTCGTGTGAAACAGACGATCATAGATTTGGCTGAAGAGGACGGATTTGATCCTAAGTATTTCTGTACGACATGTCTTGTGAGGAAGCCCATGCGATCCAAGCATTGTTCTGTATGTGATAGATGTGTTGCGAAGTAAGTGTTACCTCAAACCCGAATACCAGAGCATGTTCGGCCTGTAGTTCACGGCATAATTGAATTCTATATAGATTTGATCATCATTGTCCATGGGTCTCGAATTGTGTCGGCTGGAAGAATCACAAATACTTCATCGGCTATCTCTTTGGTCTGGTCTTGATGTGTGGAATCTACTTCTTGGGTTCTGTAAAATTCTGGACGTTACATTGCGGGATTACCGAACGGCCGGGGAATATATTCAAAATCATAAGCTGCGATCCTTGGGTTACCTTTATGGCTGTACAGGCACTTGTTCATGGAGTCTGGGTTGCCGCACTTCTTTCGTGTCAGTTGTATCAGGTCTGTACCATCACTCACATCATCAAAATGTCATACTATTTGTAAATATTGCTCCATATTCCTTCAATTGTGTCTACTTATTTTCAGATTTTATGGGTTGGAGTGACAACCAACGAGAGGCTGAACTATTCGAGGTACACCTACTTCAACAATGTTGGAAGTCTGGGGAACAAGGTGCCCGAGTGTCATCGGAGAGGTGGTAAAAAGAACCAATTTAATAGGACCGTCTTTCATAATTTTATTGATTTTTTCGAAATCAAGTGGTTCCGTTCTTATCGTAGAATAGATTGGCTCAGAGCCTACGCACCCATCCCTAGTCACAATGACGAACCACATGCCCACAGTCACGGTGATGGGGACTTGAATTCTCTTCTTCGTGACGACAGAGACAATTACCAGTACGTTTAGATCTCCGAGTTAGTTTTGTAGTTCCATTATCACTTCAATTTACTTTTTCCTGTACCGGCAGAACCTCCAAGCCAGGCGTCACGGGTAGACAGAGCGTAGTTAAGAAAAGGCACGAAGAAACATCGTTGATTAGAATTTTGCAAAACTCGAATATCATATGAAGCATCGTGATGATCGAAATTATTATTTTCATGCAATAGTTAACAGAATGCAAAATCTTAAGCAATAGCCATCCACACGATTCTGGCCTAACTCGAAGCTAGTGTAAGTTTTTATTATTCGTGGCAGAGATTCTACGTTAAACGGAATATAACCAGATCAACAAGTAGTACTGAAACAACAGTCAAATTCTGAGTCTACGAATCCTTATCCGTAAACAACTCATGACATCCTTTGTGCTCGTTAACGTTGAAACTCTGCTCCGAATACTGATTTGTACGGAGTTTCGAGTTTAGCAAAATCTAAATAAGAATGTAGCATTTCTCATAAATCCGGTTAGACTTACTTTCGTACACGTTCAGAAATTCTCTTCCAACCTGGAAGTTGTTGTTTTGAACGAAATGGCGACAGAAGCTACATTTTACAAGTGGCGTGATGTTCAATTATCACGATTTTCCTTGATGCTTTCCTGTGAAATTCGAATTATATTGCGCACAATGTTTCTTCATGCCTCTTTGTAAGTGCGCTCATGAATTATACCTTTATTTGATTTAGATTGGACTTTTTTAACGCTAAAACTTGAGTCAAGACTTGAACTTACTTTGACAAAATAGATTAGGACTTAGTCAATCAATTCTCCCCTCGTGCTAGAATTCCGTATACTTAGTATTAGCCAATACAACAATGTCATATCCTTTCCGGAGCTGGCGCAACATTTCAACACATTCCTACATTAAATATTAGTACTGTATCTTTACTCTATAAATCTATTTGGAACCTTCGGCAATTGATCTCCAGAGATGAAAGTGGAATTAATTAAGTGGTTTAATACCTAAACAACTAATCAGACTTGAGGCACAAGCTACCAGCTCCTAACCAAAAAAGTCAAATCAGAATTAGGAAGCATATCTGCCTGTGGCTGAGTCAATCACCCCGTATTGAATCTAATAACATTAGGTGAAATACAACATAGTAGAACCTTCTCAAGCGCTGCTAATGTTTTTTCACCTGAGCGGAAAGCAGTCCTACCTATCTATTAACCCACAAAAATGCATCTGTTACTGCAAACTGACTTCATAATATTGAGATTAGAAAGCAGAAATTCAAATCTGCAGATTAATCACCGAAGATTCCTAATTTAAAGTAATAAATGAGCTCGTAGTTCACAAATGCAAACTTAAAATCACAAAAACTAGCAACAAAATTTTGATATCCTATGTAAAATAAAGTTTATTCTCTACTTTATATTGCACTTGCCTCTATGTTCCTTTTATAAGCTATAATTAGTATTGTTAGTAACCAACATTTGGGACATACCATGAACCTAGTATGCAATAAACAGAATTATTACTATATTTCAAGAATTCTAGATTTCAAGAACATAAGCTTTGTATTGTATGTATAACTGTATACTTACCATGTTGAGAAAATAAATCACTTCTACGGTACTTTTATTTCATTCCGGCTACAATACAACCACGACGCTTTGATATTTCAGCGTCAACATTGAACTATGTAGAGTCCTTCCTAACTCCTAACTAAATGACATTCGATGCGTAGGGTCCACTACACTGAAATAAATTGTGGTCGAGTAAACATAAAATGAATATTGATTTATTATAAGTGCATAGGAAAAACGGCTGAAATCGTAAACTAAGACGACAACGTGTTAACGCAGAGTTAGTACTCAAGTCATATAACGTTCGTCGACAAGCTCCATCACCAACACCGTTTACATCGTCCTAGTTTCTTAACTTAACCGAAGAAACAATTGTTTCAATACTTCTACATTCAGGTTTAGAACTCAAAATAGTCTTCCGTTCCGTTCTTAACTTCAATTTTGCAAGACCTGTTTCTCCGTCGTTATTCCACTATTTGGTTATCCTGAAAA
This sequence comes from Ceratophysella granulata, assembly GCA_034694905.1. Lineage (NCBI taxonomy): Eukaryota > Metazoa > Arthropoda > Collembola > Poduromorpha > Hypogastruridae > Ceratophysella > Ceratophysella granulata. Next base: position 9,881 of record JAQFYU010001324.1, on the reverse strand, counting down.
TAGTTCCCATCCCCTCAAAAAACACCTTGCCAGTGTGACCTGGTAGAATGTACGTGCCATTTCCATGCAACATCGCAGATTCACCAGGTATTGATTTACCACGTAGCAAAAACAACAACATGCGTTTTGAAGGTAACCACTACAGTTTAACATACTCCTAGTGTGAAGCTAACAATGATATAATATGTTAAGAGGTACTTCTGTAGATTTGATAATTTGATGTATAACTTTGCATCCTAATTAGCTAAAAGTAAAATTACGTAGCATTTCCATAAGAATAAATAGTTGTAGATTCTCTGTAGTTCTGGTAGATCATTCTTTCTCCCTTCTCCTTCCCGTATTCCGTGCAGTAGTGACACGTACTGCTTACGTATGGAACAAAGAAAATCTGAATAGGTACATGTGGTACATCAAACAATTAACTTAATTTCAGTGTTCCGCTTTCATGTCAGTTAGGTCTTGTTTTCTGTAGCATTTTGCGCTACCTCGCAGACATCCATTCCACGCGCACAATTTTCCGTGTTGGTGTATTGACAGCTAATGTTCAATTGTTCAACTTCGAATGTTTCGGAAGGGACTCATACTGAATGCCGAATTTTTCAAAATTAGGGCTCTGGTATATCACTGATAGCTTATCTCGTCTGGATATTTTGGTATACACTTTTCAACGCTACCTTAAATTATATGTACAGCTAAATAAAAGTAAAAACTAAACAAGAGTGATCAATAAAATTCGCTAGAATGTACCATACCTGCTGATTATTAGAAAGTCAAACTAGCATACTTCTAGATAGATAATGACTATGCTAATAATTTCACGTAAAAGAACAAAAGTATTTTGAATATTCAGAGTCGAGCCATGCTTCCATAAACACCTGAGAGAATTTGCAAAGCGCAGATATAAAGCTAGTACGCTAGACTCAATTCTTACCTCTGACTACAGACCAAAGTGAAAGCCTCAACGAACCCTACTGCATAGTAAAAATTCGAAAACTGAAATTAGAATTAGCTTTGGTTCGGAGTCTAAACCGTTTCCAGATCGGTTGTTTTCGGACTAAAAGGTAAATACCGAGTTACTGTATTGCTACCTAAAGACAGCAAAGCTAAAAAACGATTCATGTGTTCAATGACAAACTATGTCTACGATATTACAATAGTAAAACAAAATTAAAATTACAGAAATCAACAACGTTCTGTTAAAAGTAGAATTAAAATATCCCGTATTTCTAATAGATGACTACAATTGAAATAATTAAATTAGACGAACAGGATCAGACTTAGCATTAGATTAAAACCTTTGGATAAAATCAAACTTAAACCGGGTTCCAGGGAATACTCCACGTTCACTTTGGGGAGAGCTTCTTTCCTTTTGCAGCATTCACCAATCTTGTGAGTTGGCTAATCAAATCCAGGATTTTCACTGCCGGGCCCACCTTCATTCCAGTCAGTACAATTATGGACTCCTTCGCCAAACTTAAAAACTTTGCTCCATCCACTTTCTGAGGAGGTCAGAGCATATAATATTCGGGTATTAGAACATTTGATTTCTGTATTTTGTTCAAGCAATCAACATTCAGGCAGGAAGATGTAAATTGAATAAAATTGAACTCACATTTCGAATAAAGCTATCACAGTAGGCTCCACAGTCATTTATCATCAAGAACTTGGACACATCTTCCATTGTCCATCCTTGAGGCTCAACCTCCACCAAGCAAGGTGGAGAATCAACGAGTTTTGGAATAAACTTCTCTCCAGTAGCATCTGACACTTTCCGTGACATCACCGCAGATGCAGGAGGTGTAGATTCAGTCTCAAGTTTAACCTCGCCCTGAACCTTGATTGCCGCACATTCTTGAACTGGTCGAGACTTTGGAGTTGAAATTCCAACTTTTGTCGAAACAGCAGGCGATGTCAAATAGTTCGGTTTTGGGTAATTCTGCTTCGGTTGTGTCACAGACTCAGATGCTGGACCCGCTCTACTTGCTAACCGCCCTTCTTGCTTTGACTTCTCGAAAATGTGAAGCGGAGAAGTGATGCGATGCGGCGTGTTTGAAAGCTTCAGTTTTTTACTGTAAGTGTATTCAGTCAATATTAAGTATTATAGTGCCATTCAGATTTCAACACTATGTTACTTTAGTTGTATACTCCAGTATCAAGCATTCACTTTGTGTTCCACAGGAACAGGACACCAAATCTAAAGTCTTAAGTCCATGTTACTGGGGATTCGGGAATCAAACTTTGATACGTTGTACGTTAGTTTCACACATTTATTGAAAACTGACCGATCTCTTCCACATCCATAACACAATCCACATTATCATTATCACCGCTACATCTAATCTGCTGCATGGCGTGTACTGTGTACCACTAAGTACGGCATGCTCTTCGCCTTGGGAAAGCCACAGCCTTTGAGGGTCATGAATTCTAAGGTAGATTCTGGCCGCCTCGATCGGGTTTTTGATCCTCAAACGCTGTGGTTTTATTAACCGCCTTGTTAAAACCATATGATCCTCGAAACCTACGGTTGTACCAAAGTAACAACATGCCGCACTATGGTGCAGAGCATGTACATGGACACTGCACTGCAGCAAAGACGTGACATGGGAGAGACGTGTCAGTTTGTCACAGGTGAGAGACAGTGGTGAAGGGAGGCGACACTCAAGATTTTTCCTAACACTAGAGTTCGTTCCGACTTTCTACGGTCGTCCCAATCAACACGGACTTCACGCTTAGAACAAAACAGTCGATGATATGAATCAAGAATGGTGAAATATCAAGTCTATGTAAGTTGGACTTACAGTTTCGGTTCTTTTTCTCCGGAACGCTTAGGCAATGGTCGTTTCTTCGCTTTCTTTGAAGTCTTGGCGGTTTTCTTGGCAAATTGAGGCTGTGGAACTGGTGGAGCTTCCAACTTGTGTCCTACCTGAAATACCAAAGTTTGTTTGAAAGGCACAAATCTCAAAAGAAGATACATTCAGTCAAAGTCAAACTAGACATGCTTTTTAAAAATACCATATGCTTTAATGTGTATGTCGCATTAGTATTGACAGAGAAACTCACCAACTCACACCAACCAAGCGGATAAATGTCAGGAGATCCAGCGTCCAACCATTGATCATACTCTTCTTCCCATCCGTCAAAGTGAATTTTCATCAAATTACCAATGATTTGAGAAATTGTCGCTACACAGATGAGTCGAGGGTCCATCAAATCTGCAACTTCCAATCTCATTCCAATACTGAAGTTGTGTGCTGCTGGCTCCTTCAATTAGTTAAACATAGGATAAGACACAAATTGAGGACTCATTCGTATCAGACTATTTTGCAATCTTGATGTACAATGACGCGAAGGTGTGCAAGGTAATACCTACCTTTTGAATTGCCTCAAGTGGAGCAGGTCTTGCTTTAGTGAGTTCCAAATATGAGTTCCATTGGAACGATTCTTTGGTGTACCCATGAGGCGGTGTCAGTGGAATTCCATGACTAGCACAAAACCCACAAGGAAATATACTTGTGGAACTAAGATGATAGCAAAACCAATCAGAGCCACTGGCATCATCTTCATAGCAATCTACTCGGACCATGATGTAGTCGTATTTCAGGACTTTCTTCACAGTTGCCACACAAATAGCAGAAAGGTTCAGTGGATCGATAGCTTCCAGCTTCATTCCAGCCTGTATATGAAGGTGACTGTATATTGAACTCATCTTGGATTCAATGCTAGGAGGGTTATAGTTTTCTGGTGCACTGATTTCTTGCCCAACAGCCTGGGCCCAACCACAGGGATGAATCAATGAGGAATTCTCATGACACCAAAAATCCGCTGAAAATATTGGAGGTTATTTATTTAACTAAGTTATCTATGAGTTATTTACCAATATACTCATGAATCTATGAATTACCATGGAAATTATTTTCATAATTGTAGATCAGGTGCAGACGCTTCCCAATTGAGTAGATGACTTCAGCCAAGCGTACTCGAGATATACGGTTCTTATCGACAACCTCCAGCTTAGTCCCAACCCTGTGTTGAATTACAAATAAATCAGTAATTTGGTGTAGTTATATAGGCGTGGAATATAAAAAATGCAGGTTTTAATTGGAGTTTACTCGTATTTGGATTTCAAAGCAGTCGCAATTTTATCCTGAAAGTTCTGGGGAATAGTTCTCGCTCCTGTCAATCGTCTGACCAAAAAGTCTCTCCAGTCTGTATATCGAGCTGTCAAGGCTAGATCCACAAATTATTTCGTTATTACTCGAAGAAAGGAGGTAAGATGTTAGGCTAATCGATATTGAGCACTCACAACTAGGAGGAATGAGCGGCTTGTTCTGTGTGGCACACCAGCCCACAGGATGAACTTCCGGAGTGCATAAGTTCGCCCAAAAGTCCCGAGAAGAGTCACTTCCAAATCCTTCAAATCTTAGGAGAACCTTATATCCTGTTTCCAAAGAAATATGTACAATGCCAAGTGTTTCGAAACAAAAACTTAAAACTTCATAATTTACGAAGGCTGTTTAAGCTAGTTTACCCTGAATTTTGATTACGCTTGCAACCCAAAACGCAGTACGACAATGATTTACATCTCTATTTTCAACTTCCAGTTTCATTCCTGGCTGAACATTTTCCCAGAGACTTCGGACTGGTGCCTAAAATATTTTGTGTATGATTTTAGTAGGACGTGCTAAGATTCAAATTCATTTCTAAAGTTAGAGTTCCACTTACGAGTCTGAAACTGGACACGTGTGCAGCTTGAAAGTTAGGGTCAGATTCGAGGGCGAGAGTCCAATCGTATGTTGGGGGGAGTGAAGGTGAAACCTTAGGCTCTTTTGGAGGATGCACAAGCTTGGATTTATATAGTTTGTGCGATTGCTTAGGTGTGGGATGCGAAGTCGAATTGGGTTTTGGACAAATTTCAACAGTTATCGAGGATTTGGAGGAATCACATTGGGGTTTATTTTGAAACTCGTGATCTGGATCAGGTAACCTTGACGCAAATTTCCGAACAGCCTCTTTCAGCTTCTGTGATGTATCATTCTATCAAAAATGGAAGAATGTTCACAAGATTCCACGATATATTAGCTTCTTCTCTTTTCATAGATAAATCTGTGGCGCATGCTGCATACCTTCTTCTTGGTGTCTGATGAACTTGGTACTTCATAAATCTTCTTCGTAGCAGCTTTCAGGCAATTTATACTACAAAACTCCTTTCGATTTGATTTTGCAAAGTGTTTATCCGTGTCCCCAATATTCCCGCAATGGGCGCAATTTACTAGATACAAAAACAGATTTAGAGTGGAATTCGTACAAATTACAAAGCACACAGAGAATTACATACATGTATTTTATAATACATAATAAGAAATTCTCACTCTGAGAAGTCGCCCGGCTTTGACTCGTGCTGGAGACCCCATTGGAGTTGGTCCCATCGGTCTGATCGCCAGAAAATTTGTGATCTCCAATTCCGAAGTGCTCAAGAGTATTTGCTGCAGAATTATTTGTCCAACTTTGTGGCGGAGTTATAGGGTTTGGTGAGGCCTTAGTAATAGTACACTGAGTTGATAACAAACGAGCCGCTACGCTTTCACTCGTTATTGTCAGTCCCTGTTGCTGTAGCCATCCTGGTTCTTTCCCTAGAACTGTATCGCATTAAACCTTATTGACTTGATCTATAGCAAGTATTTATAATCTACAGATGTGTGCAATTGAAACCACATCCATCTGGTTATCTTACTTTCAGGTTCCTTCATGTTATTATTCGACACGTGCCCATTTGTTCGGAATTCTTCCATTTCTATAGCGAAAACACGCAATATCCGTGGAGTTGAAACTCAAGGCTAACTGAATGTAGCAGGCTCCAGAGCAAGTTCTTCAATTACTCCTCGTATTACTGAAAAAAGAAATAGTTCAATCAGAAGAGTAGAGAGTAGGAACTCATTTAACAGAAGAGCTAACAGCTTAATTAAGTCTAATCTTGTTCACCGAGAGTATGACTACGTGGTGAAATTAACAAAAGCTGTCATCAACGTTTCCCTTTTTAATGCTTGGAACTTCTACAGCATGTAACACTAAACGAATGACACAAGTACAGTACACGTATCTACTGTAGACACGTGACTGACAATATTCCGATAAGTGCATGGATGACGTGGAACTTCAGTATGACTGAAAAGGCCTAGTAAAATTTCTTTGTAATCGTCACCGATATCTGTTGGCGTCGTGCCAGGAACTTCATAGTACCTGACCTGACAGCCGAAATATGTAGTTGATACTGGTACCACAATGCACCTACATGAGGATCCGAGATAAAAGATACAACTTGAGACAAAATCGCTTTTAAAATGAATTTTTGAAATTCTTCCAAGACTGTCCCGGAAATGTAATGAACAAATTCATATCCGAAATCCGAATTTCAGATCTCATTCTAAAAATAATTTTGCTTTAACTTTCTTGTTTGATGTTTGACGGTTTGGCGAGATAGCGATAGGCCCGGATGCGAACGATGCATTGGAAAGCATATTTCAAAAAAAATGTCTCTGTAAATCAGACGAATACTTCCTCGTGGCGCCCTAAATAACTATATGTAACAAGAATTCTAACTTTAAAAATGATTTTTTAAAAATTTACAACCGAAAAAGGTCCCGCTTTAGAATTAAGCTTAATTTCCAATAGTTAGGGCCTTCGCGGGTTGCGCATTGAGAATTTTTCATATTTGTTCTTTAGACTTCTTGCTTTATAGTTATTCAGGGCGCCACGAAGACGAAGGAAGTATTCAACTCTTTTTCCCAGACATTTTTTATTTTAAGTCTTTTGAGTGTCAAATTTTCAATATAGTAGGTTTAATTTCTAGCCGCATTGAATTGTTGTTATTTGTTATTGTCATGCCACAAGCGTGAATATACTGCTGAGAAGCCAATTAGCATGTAACCTTATGGGAAATATCTTTGTTTACGTCAAATAGGGTCAATTATCTCGTAAACTGTTTGACCTAGGACCTTGGGGTCAAGTTTTATTGATTTGCAATTTAATTGGCGTCACCAACTTCAAATCCCCAATACTGTATACCATTAGGAAGTAAAAAATCAAAAAAGTGTTTTTTCTTCAGTTTTTGGGTATGAAGGGTTGAAGCGACATTATGCGGATAAGATTTCCTGGCAGCTCGATAGTTCAAAGAAGCAACTTGATCGGATAAGCCGTTTAGGCTATGGACCCTGTTGAACATTTTAGGGAGGGTGTTAAATGCATATACTTCGTAGAAGGTTACATTAACTTTACGTAACCATGCGGTTACCCGCTTTCCACGAAGGAAGAAACATCTTGAATCCTAATCCATAATACGAAGAGAAGATGATTGAAAACGAATTGCTATTCCTGCATACATGTTGAGGTTGAGATGTTAAATGGATTAGGAGTAACATACAAAGTACTAACTCGCAAAAGTTCTCAAATCGCAAAACTAAAGTATCGCTTAACAACAAATTATCAATACTTTGTTTTTGAATTTAGATGAACGAGCGTTGAACAAGAATGTATGGGATTTTGTATGCTTTATCGCATTTTATATTTAGCTCTGGCGTTTCGAGGGACACTACTTGGTTTCGATTCGAGGTTCTACATATTTTATGTTTCCACAATTGTATATCCCACCTAATACGTACATTTCAAAACTCTGCGGTATACAGATCTCTGCATCTCGTTCCCGTTGACCGGTGAAGGTAAAGGTTAGTAGTTAATGTTAGTAGCTGCCATCACCAATCACCACCGTTGCAGCAATTACATTTTAGCCACAACTAAAGCCATTAGCCATTTGAATATGGTATACAATATATTTGTAGAACCTAATTTTGTACCCTACTGTTTTCAATTGTAAAATTCAAATGAACCGATTAGCGTAGGATTTTTGGAACAAGAGGATCAAATGAAAACGTCAAAGTACTTCGCCTTCAGCTTCTACCAACCTCGCTAGCGGTAATGACAGATCCGGCGAATTTACGCCGAGATACAACAACGTGACAACAATTTTTGGACACACCTGACACCTGAACTGACTATGTACAAAACCACAAGTAAGGCAAGTATATGTAGATGAACGTTCATCAGAATAGAAACATCAAAGTGAGTCATTCAACGTGTTTCGCGACTCGTGACGTGACCATGACCATACGCGCATATCAAAACAATCTGAAAACGTTACGGGATCGGCGATGATACTACTGGGTAAAGAAATTGCAATATGCAAAATATCTTTTAGACGTGAGATTAGGGGAGATACACCTCTGACATCAGTTCAGCCTACGACTACAATACTAAATAGAGTTTTGTCCTGGTATGATAGAGAAATGACCTTGAAGCACCTCTACTACGCAACGTGGAAATTAACCGCGAATGATGCAGCAAGAGTATAATGTCCGTCCGAGACAATTACTTAATCGAATAAAATAGTTGTACTTATCAATTGCACGAGTGCTTTCTTTTGCGGATATTGTCAACAGCAACAGTTTCAAAAGTAGAATATGTTCAGTTAAGACAGTTAACAGTGACAGATGACAACGTCCAACAAGCAGAAATTACTTACAGTTCATATGTGACAGCCAACCAACCAAGAGCGTTGCGTGAATCCGGACAGTTGTGTCACTGTGTCAGGTGTCAAATCCGGTTTCAGTTACGCGGTAGTAGCTTGAGGTCCAGCCAGGTCCGCGGAGTGATTCTTTGGCCAGCCAGCCGTTGACGTCAGTGGGAAGAAGGCGGGTGAATCCCACAGAAGAGTCAACAATCAAGAGCGAACGCAGCAGGAACCTTTTGTTGTCGGGTTCCGTTCTGTAGTCTGTCTATGTTTAGTTTAGGTGAAGGAAGGCAGAAGATGAGCAGAGCAGAGTCCATCCAATCTGGAAACAGTTTGGACACAAGCACCACGAGGAGGCAGCCCAGACGTTGTCCCACACGCTCCACCGGCTTCCCAAGCCAAGCCAATTCCTCCCCATCCAAACCAACACTCACTATAAATGTTATCATTATCAAATACAAGACAAAAATTCGCAATTTGGCATAATATAAAATTCTGACAGCCTCAGGCCTCAGCATATCTCAAGTTCATGTCTCAAGATGACATAATAAAAAGCATAAAATATTCCAGTCGCGGTCGCGAGATTTTTCTCGGCACGGCATTTTTGTTATTTCAAAAAAAGCGGAATATGCGATAAATTCGGAATGTTTTATAATAGTACTGAGATGTACGCTATGATATATGTATCTACATACTGTACAATTAACCTCGATACCTAATTTAATTCAGAGCGATTGGAAGTTGTTTTGTTAGAAGCCGTAGAACCTTGATAAATGTCAAGCAATATCGAATCGCAAGAAGCAAGGTTAGGCTTCGGGTTTTAATGAACTTCTCCGTCCTGTGAAGATCAATGGAACATTTCGAAATGGTTTATAAACCTGTCATTAATTATAGGTATTGAGTATTGGCCACCGTTGCTGTTAGGAAAAGTTTTATTATCCGTTAGTCGCGAATTTCTGTTGATCATTAGTATTAGGCTTACTAGCTGAAAGCCCGTCCTACGGACGGGGGCTAATGAGCCCTTCGTCTGTAGTATTACTTATAAATACAAATGCCCCTACCTCAACTTCCTGTTTCTCAACCAGTGACACTGCATTTCTTACATTTTTGTACAACCCGTGGAATGTTTTCCCCTTCTTGTTTCAACAAACCCCTTCTTTCTGCTACTCAACCCTTACCAATTCCTTCTATCACATATCAAGTTGACAATGTCAACCCAACCTCATTTCATAGCGTCTTCTCAGCGTTCGCCGTATTTCTACTTTATTTATCTAATTCCAACCGGCGCCGTTTTGCATTCTCGGGCTGTTAGCTAAAACTT
>JAQFYU010001323.1:0-15351 GCA_034694905.1 Ceratophysella granulata | reverse complement strand
ACTTTGGTGTATTTTGTATTTCGTATTTCTTTTGTTATAGTAGTTGAACATACTCAAGAGTTTATGATATTGACATACAATAAAAAGCTGAGGAAAGATAAACGAAACTGACCTAAACATCAAATTCACATGAACTTGCACTACTTGCGCGTGCGTCTTGTGACTCGCATATGAAATTATTCTGTAGTTTCAGATTTCAGCGCCATTGCGTTAAAATGAAAATGGTTAGAAAAAACTCAAGTGGCTTAATTTAATCGACTTATAATTTATACACTATATATTGAACAAATCAGGTAAATGTTTTTGGAATTTATGGCAAAATTTGTAAGTGAAGGTTAAATACTGGAGTATAAACTGGCCTTAAAGTGTTTCTATTTACGGCATGTTAGGAATTGATGTAATCATGCCGTTTGCAGTGCATCATGTCGGTTTTTGTCAGTCACATCATTTCGTCAACAAGCACTCCTGCGGTGAGCATTGCCCTGGCAACCCTGTCCTAACTCAGAGTAGCGGATTCGTTGTACTTTTTTTACTTTGCTGAGTTGAGCGGTGATTTACCTTGAATTGAGTGGGGTCAGAAGGAAAACTGTATTGAATTGAATTTGTCGGTAGTGGGGTGGGGATAGGGATTGGAAATCGCGTCCGTAATTTTAATGGTGGTTACATAAAATTAAATTAAAACCAGTGCTGATCTGCATTACAAAGGTGACAGCTATGACGTAAATCAAATCCTATTGAACAATTCAGAAATAGAGCAGGCGACCTTTCAAGCTGTACAAATATTCATTTTTCAATTCATAAGTCCTAACGTAAATGTAACCAATGCATCTATCCTGATCAGTACTTTGTACTGATTCAAGGGCCAGCTAGTACATATTATTGATATTTTCAAACAGCACCAATGTCGAAGAAGATACGAAAACTACCTTCGCGGCTCCTAAAAACAATCCGCTATATTCTTTTCGAGATGACCTCGTTCACTCTGTCGCACAACAACTTTTGTCAATTGAATTACCTGCAACCAATGTACTGGCAACATTATTACATTGTTGAATTTAATTACCTCACCTGACTCTCAGAATCTATCTATTGATTTATTGCCTCCTCCCATGTACCTTTACGGGTCTGATGTCCTGCTTTAGAAGTCGCGGACCGTTATTGCATCTGCCACTGTGGATCCGAAACTCCGTAAGTCTGCCTGACTTTTGGTGGTGGTTGAGCCGGCCTCGGCTGCAAGCCCTGCCAGTTCCGTGTCGAGTATGTGTGTAGGCGTCTGCCCTGTTAACTCGGCTTGTGATCTAAAAACCGTACTTTACCTAACCTCATATGCTTGCAGGTGCGGGTACGGTCTGGAGTACGTGGGCCGTTACCCCGAAGATCAGTTGGTGGTGGCTCTGCATGGCTTCGTCCATCAACATCTGTGGCTGTCTTATGATGGGGCAATTAGCTCGGGCCTTATTTCCTGTGACGAGTTGGGTCCGGACAAATGACCAATCCCTAATACGGAAAGCAATAAGGTGCCCCACTGTGCTGGAAGGGAGGACGACCCGTTAGCCGCCGTCGTGGTCACATGCCAACCCCACTTGGAGATGGGGTTGCGGGTTCCAGTAGGCTCGACACCACTGCTGACGCCAGGACTCTCCAACAATGTGGAATTCGAACCCAGGGCTGTGGATAAGGGTGCGGCCTTATTGGCGCACAGTCGGAATCTGGTGCGACATTTCCGGACCCTGCACCCGTCCTGGTCAGGGAAGACGTCTTAATCCGTGCCCACTTTGACGTGGGCCGTCCTGTTCTTACCTATGTGCGTGGACGGCCGTCTACGGAAGTCTCATGAGTGTTGACCCGCCCTATCGGTCTCAACGGGGTCGGGGAGCTGGCTTGGGGCATGTGTAATATTGACAATAAAATCAACCGACTATTGTGCCATCTGTTGATTCGTTATACGCACTTTTATATTGTAGGTGTGAATTCTTAGAGTTCAGGCTGGCCTTTCCTCTGCTAGCGCTTTTTTGATCAGGCTGAAAGCCTACTGCGATCCACCGGGTAGCTTTGGTTGACAAATGGTGCCGCATATCGTGGAATGTCTTGAGGATTTTCGTTCTGACATCTAATAACTAACATTTGCGTTGCCTTGGGTCAATCCAAAGGCCCTTGTTGATTTTGAATTTAAATAAATCTTTGGCTCTGAGTTGCGTGTGGAGTTGTGGGTCGTCTGGGTTCGTAGTTAGCATGAGACTGTGCATTGTACGAAGTATACCCTATATCTGGGTATATGTAAGACCACCGGTTACTGTGCCTGAGAAAGTGGCCTTTAAATTGTATCATAGAGACATGGACATTATAGAGACACAAACAACAATTTTTATTTTGCCTGTAACGTGTAGTTGTTATTTATGCATGAAAACTTGTAATTTTTATTTTGCATTAAAACGCATAATCTTGTTCTCAACAAAATATTCACTGTAACCGTATTTGAAATGAGAACATATAATGTGAATGCTGCGTGAAAGCGTATATTTTAATTTTAATTCTGCATAAAAAATCTTAATCTGCTGACATGCCAGTCTACATCGCCAGAAATGAAGTTCAGGACTTCAGCATAGACGAGACCACAGCTGCCAGAATAGGGTAGGGTTATAACAATGGAGCACGTTGGCCAAGAGGACGAGGACCTCGTCTTTCGACTGCTGGACCTGCGAAACCAAACAACACGCCACAGGCCAGTCATTTCGGACACGGTACACCAGGACGGGTTCAAAACAGGACACCACCTTCGGCCAAGGTAAATCTATCTTACCAAAGTAAAGCGGACACCAGTTTCTTCCAAATCCGTAAGAAACAGTTCCACATCCGGGAAATTTAGCACACATCTACAACACCTACACCAGGGATTTCCGCCAAGAATATACTATCCGCACTACCAAACGCAAATTAGCCTCATCCGATGACAAAAGAATCCTATGCTTTAGCCCTCCAGTGACGATTTGGTTTCTTGCAGGTCACAAAGAAAACGTACCTGTGAAGGTCACCCGAGGCTCTGTAAGCTGTTCGGGGCCGTCACACCGATATCGATACCCCACTTGGAATTCACCCGGATCCCATGGGTCAACGGATTCAAGAAGTTCTGGGCATTGACCCCACAGTCCGTAAGCAGAGGCATGGCACGGAGATGCTTCGTGCAGCTCGTCCGCCCTTGAACCCCAAAAGAAATTTAGACACGCCCTCACTCGTCAGCTCAGGAGCCGGCGGACTAACAATATAAAATTCATTACTTCGTTTAATATAGATCATGATTAACCCCTGAGCCCAGAAAAAAGAACATCAAAATCTGGACTCAACGGTACGGTATGACCTCGGCGGAGTTAGTACTCGCACGCTGCTTCCTGACCGCCCCTGATGCTCGAAGGAAGTTCGCAGGTCCGTCCTGAACCACTGACCACGAGGTACACTGGACTTACCCCACCACAGAGTCCCAGAAATCCACCAGACTTGAGGAATACAGCGTCACTCGTGGGACTCTCAGCTTCACAGATGACGCAGCTTGGACAACTGGTTTGGCAAGGAGGACATCCAGAAGCTTGGGGATAAAAACAGAATGTTGGTGCATAGGGCCGGGCAGAGTTTTCAACTCATGGGCGGGAACACGACCTCCGAGTATTGCAGGCGCTATTCTGCACCAAAAATTATCATGTAAAGTTCAAACCAAGGTCACAAGTGGACAGGATTGGGCTAGGAACCAGAAGGTAAAGCAAAGTTGTGCTTAAATCACCAGCCGAATTTCGTCCGTCCCACTGTGCTGCACGCTTCCCACCAACATCAGAGGAGGCAGCCGGAACACACACAGCCTCTCTCGGTTAGTAAGTATGTATAGGGTATTTCCATAATTATCTATTTATTGAACTATACTAAAAATTTAATTCGGATATTAGTTGCTCGGCATAAGCGTGAGCTTAGGCTTCATCATAATTTTATTTTTATTTGTTCAGGGGTATGCTGCATAGATGAATTCGAAAAATTCATCAAACGTGTGTTAAAAATCGGGCTCAAAAAATATGAAAATTGGGCTCAGTGACATTTTACACTAAGCCTGACTCAGGAATTATGAATTCGGGCTCAGTGACGTATTACACTAAGCCCGACTCAGGAATCCTGAACTCGGGCTTAGCGAGCGACATATGTCACTAAATCCGACTCAGGAATCCTGAACTCGGGCTTAGCGAGCGACATATATCACTAAGTCCGACTCAGTGTCACTAAGCCCGACTCAGGAAACCTAAACTCGGGCTTAGTGACCTTAGCGACATACGTCACTAAGCCCGAATCAGTGTCACTAAGCCCGATTCTAGAAACCTAAACTCGGGCTTAGCGACATATATGTCACTAAGTCCGACTCAGTGTCACTAAGCCCGACTCAGGAAACCTAAACTCGGGCTTAGCGACTTAGCGACATAGGTCACTAAGCTCGACTCAGTGTCACTAAGCCCGACTCTAGAAACCTAAACTCGGGCTTAGCGACATATATGTCACTAAGCCCGACTCGGGACACCTAAACTCGGGCTTAGCGACTTAACGACATATGTCACTAAGCCCGACTCAGTGTCACTAAGCCCGACTCAGGAAACCTGAACTTGTATGTGCCTGAAACGTGTGATAAAGCTACTCTCACATCGATTTCTCTATTGTATTCAGGATACACCGGATCCAGCTAAGGACCGTGCCGTGGCTGATCACATAGCAGGGGTTCTACACCAGGAGCACACTCACGATTAACCAATTGAGAGCCTATATAGATGAGTGTCAAAGATATAACCCGGTGTTAAATCCGAATCTACTAGACATTGATAACCGTCCACTGACAATTGGAGAGAGACACAACATATGCGTTTATTTCCCTAAGGTTAATCAACTCAGTTTTGAGAATGTCAAGCGCACTGGTAAGTATATTGTAAACTGCACAATGTGATGCTGTGACATGTCTACATTTCAGTATGTTGATCATTAGGGCACGACTACGAATATCTACTAAAATTGAAGATCAAGATGTGAATGAGGCTGTTAAACTCTTGGAAGCTACCAAAGCCAACATGGAACCAGAAAGTAAAAACAAAATAGTTAATGCATATTTGTGGACCACTAACACGTCATACCTTAATGTTTTGTTATTTTTTTCATGCTTTAGATAAATTCTTGTCTCATCCAACTGGTGGCAAGGATACCGTGGATCAACTTCTTATGGAATGCATGAGGAAACTGGCCTTGACAACGACCTGTGTCAAAGTGAATGAAATTCAAGCAACTATGCGACGCAAGGGAATAACGGCTCAATCCTTGAAATACGCATTAGAACAGTATGAAGCAGCCAATAAATTAAGTTTAAATTACAAGAAGTCAGAAGCTAAAATATTAGCAACAAAGTAGAACTCACTTTCTCATTGTAATTTCTCCCTTTATTTACTAATTTATTTATTAATAACAGGTAATTTAAAAGCAAACTAAAGCTTACTATCGCTGATGTCTATGGACTCGTAATATCGGAACCTAAGACTGGAATTAATAAAAAAAATACCGGCTTTTACATCAAAAATACGAATCATCATATAAACTAACGAGTTTTAAATGAAATTGAAAGTGCTTGCAGAAACTTGCTTTAAAGTTCCTTGCTTGGAAATTCTGTTCTGCCAGATTCCGCCGACCGCTCAACTCAACCCGAGATTTCTCGGAGTACTTGGTTGGAACCCAAGTTCCACCAGATTCCGCCGACCGCTCAAATGTTCCAACCAAGTACCCCGAGATTTCTCGGTTTGAGCGGTCGGCGGAATCTGGCGGAACTTGAGTTCCAACCAAGTACCCCGAAATTTCTCGGGTTGAGCGGTCGGCGGAATCTGGCGGAACTTGGTTTCCAACCAAGTACACCGAGCTTTCTCGGTTTAAGCGGTCGGCGGAATCTGGCGGAACTTGGGTTCCAACCATTATTAATGTATTAAACCCGCGTATATTTTTCTATTCGGTAGAATGTGAATTGAGTTTCAATACATACCTAATTACTGCCCAGTTGCAGCCCTACGTAAGTCTACTTCCAAATCCGTAACGCCGGCACCAACTCGAGCTCTGTACGCTTGACTCTTGACCCTCAACGAGAAGATCAGTGCTGGAACCGGAAAAGGATATTAGCGTAAGAGTTGTAAGTGCAAAAGATCGAACTTGACTTACTGTGAAAATCCATTGTTCCACCTGGGCCGCTACAATAAAACGCCACGTGTGTTCAGGTACTGGTAAAACTAAGAAACAGAGTAAAATAAAAGTTAAAATTACGTTGAAAGTAAGTAGTCCGCATGCTGCATGTAATTAGGATTGGAAGTAATTCATGTTCCCGGCTAGTAGCTCTTGGCAATATTTAGACTAGATTCTTAATGCATGTAAGAAGATGAGACGTTGTTGCAGAAAGATGTTACGTTGTTAAGGTTGCAATTCAAGCATGAACCGGGAATAACTTCATAACAACTTTGTTGCGCCTAGATTACGAAATGCATAAAAGTGACGTCCGAAAGTTATAAAATCATTCATTCGGTACAAAACGTGAAAGGAGCAACTCCTGTACTTTCAGCTTAAAGAAAAACGCCTCTCCAACATAATCATGGTATGTACTTATAACCGCTTCCGAAATGTTATATTTCGAATATTTCTTTCTTTCGCAGAAACCGGGCACACGCAACAAGCGACAACTGGATGCAGACGCAGCTGCAGCGGTCCGACGATCTGAAGAAGCTGCTCAGCTGGCAGCCTCTGCATTGTTATAAGATCCTAGCAGGAAGGGTGCAAAAATGGCTACGAAACAGAAAAATGAAGCCATATCAGTTGTCCGTGCACGTTTTCCAAACGCCAGTTTCCACCCAACCCTGGTCATTGCCAAAGACTCGGAGCTTTCTCCGCGGATCTTCTTTGCTCGCCTTGGCAAGTGTATTAGGAAACATGATGATCCAGGCAACCTCATAAGTATCACCTATCCAGCATTCGGGAAGAAACAGTATTACGTTGACGTGTCATTCATTTTTCCAAACATTGCGTTGGCATTGCAGGATAATCCCGGAGTAAGTTTAAATTATGAAAATTATATATTATAGTTAATAAGTATAGAGATTACGGTAATCGCGTTATTCTGACAAACTTACAGACTTTGCTGGGACTCTGTCTCAGTTTCTGACTGAGACAGTCTCAGTTTCTGACTGAGACAGTCTCAGTTTCTGACTGAGACAGAGTCTCAGCTTCTGACTTAGACAAAGTCTCAGGTTCAGGCTGAGACTCCGTCTATTCTTGTGTTTCAGTATGTTCTTACGTATTCGAAGACTGGCCCAAAGACGGAGGATTGGAAGCAGTATGTCGGAGAGGACATCACGTACACCAAGTTGACGGGAGCAGTACGGAAAGCAATTGCTAAACCCCGCCCTTGTATTCGACCTATGGATCACAATGCAACTCCAGTCAACAAGAAGAAAGTCCTTGAGGCCTACGAAGCCGCTCAAGAAATGGAACGCGAACTACCACCACCGCCGGCAGCCCCACGGACCATTGACATTTCGTCCGATGAAGAGGACTTGCGTTCACCTGAATACGAAGCTCATTCGGACAACGAACCGATTCCGGACGAGCCCATAGTTCATAATGAACCGGTTTCGGAAAATGAACCGATTCAGCCTAATGCAGCGGCTGATGAAGCAAACGACTTGATGGAGCTGGACGACACGCCGGATGTGCAAGTTGACCCAGAACCAACTGTTCCACCGCCACCTCCGAGCAAATCGAAGTCCGGTAAAGGTTTACGGTATCAGGATGTCCAAATGGCCGTAGAGAAGGCTATGGAAAAAACTGTTGAAAAAACCGTTCCGTTCCTGCAGCCTACCAACGGACACGTTCTATACCAGCGGTTAAGCTTCCCAAGAACGTGGCAGGCCAAGTCACTCCTAAGCCTGGTCCGTCAAAACGCCAAGACGACAACTCACCTCAACCAGGACCGTCGAGACCCCGAGAGGACAAGTCACCTTAACCAGGGCCGTCGAGACCCCGAGACCACAGCAAGAAGCCTGATTGCTTGAGCAAAACTAAGAAAGGCACGAAGCTGGCAGTTCCGGCGTCGCCATTTCCCGGGAACTACAAAGCAGGGAAACGTCGACCAGGTCTAACGGACAAGGAAATCGAAGAAGCGGAACATCTTGCACCCACGGATTTCGAAACGTGCAGTCCGGTGAAAACCAAGAAGGAAAAGCTTAAGCTCGAGCTTGCTATCCAATCCGCGATAGTCCGGGAAGGTGATCTTGATGATGACGAGCGACACCTGATCACCCACAGCAAAATGTTGACGATTCACAAGATCAATAGAGCCTTCGTCAACACGATCCAGAAACTGAATAGGGATCTGGCCAGTGTCTCGTTCCGCTACACATGGGATAAGTACAAGAAGCTTTTCTCAGGTAATATTATTTATTAAAAGTTTTAGCTGAGACTCTGTCTCAGGTTCAGGATGAGACTCTGTCTCAAGTTCAGGCTGAGACTCTGTCTCAAGTTCAGGCTGCGACACTGTCTCAGGTTCTGGCTGAGACTCTGTCTCAGGTAGAGCCATACTAATACCTGCCAACATTTGCATTACTGTATTAGTCCGCGAATCACGACAGGAAATTTCCCCAACTTTCATTTTCAGTGACAAAGGAAATTTATCTTCTGTAATTTGCGCCACGGTGACCTCTCATCGCCAAAATGGAACAAATGGGCCTGTCACACTTTTTATCAAACCGTAAATACCGGCCTACTACACCTCGTAACCCTGGACGTGGTATGAGCTCTGGAAACCGTGGCTCCAGACAGCCGAACCCACACCGAGTTAACACACCTACCCAGGGTGGCCGAGGATCTCGTTCAACGCGTGGATCCCGTGGAGGTCACCAACCCCTAAGTGTAAACACTAAACTTCCTGACCAAGCTCCAAAGCCCCCGTCACCTGCAGCATCCAGTTCGTCCGTTTCCTCCGTGGATACACCAAACGCGACTTAAATCTACACCAAATTACCAATAGACGTATCGGCACGAAAGTAGCGGTTGTCAAACAACTTTCCTATCTGAAGGCGGTAACACCAGGACATCACATGAGTCAGTCTCCCCAATACAACGGAGGCAACCGAGCCTTCCACCTACCGTCTTACAAAGTACCTAGACCAACTAGAATACGACGCCTGGTTGGACGAACAACGACAACCAGTCACCCGAGGGTATATTTAGCTATACGTGACAGAAACCGTACTATGACGACAGCACTGAGAATTCTGGTCCTGGGGGGTACATCTAAGAACTATATATGTTACTTTACCCACGTTTCTACAACAAGGGGGGGGCGACGATCTAGAACTAGCAAGCCTACCTGAGAGTCAGCCAGACGGCTACCGACGATGTGGGAAGAAATCGAAGCAGTTCGTTGTTCCGACAGACGAAGAGGAACAAAAGTCAAAATCTAGATCCACAAACGTAAGTATAATGTCAATAAATTAACATTAACATAAGTATTGTTATAGAAAAGGGGGGTGTTGGGGGGCCTCCCCCCAACTATACGAATTCGTAATGTCTAGTCTGTGTAGTTGGGGGGCGGCCCCCAACACCTCCTCTTTTCGATCATATGGCTTATAGACATCAACCCGAGACAGAGTCTCAGTTTCAACCTGAGACAGAGTCTCACTACGACTTGTTAAATTTGGATTTTTCTAAACTGTTCAGACTGAATTGGTCGAGTTGGCTTTGCTGAACCACCCCGAAAATGTCGAAGATGCATTGTAGTATATTCGGAGCATGTATCTCTATACAGCAACCGCCAGCGAGGCAACCTTCAGAAAGGCTCTTAGCTACAGGATTAAGCCGAAAGCGTTAGGTGGATATGAACCGAATCAGTTTCTAGCTGCACGAATTACAACTGACATCTTGAACACTCAAGCTATCTTTCTCTGGGGCAAAACTTCTACCGGCAAAACTCAGTACGCGTTAGCGCATTTTCGACGCCCGCTGCTGATTAATCATGCGGATGACTTCAAGGAATTCACGCATGAGAGTGATGGGTATGTCATTGACGAAGTTGGATTCAGCGACTACACGATGGAGGACTGTATTCGATCGGCAACGGTTTCTATGGGCGGATCAGTTTCAGCTCGGTTCTCCGATGCCGCAATTCACACGGGTAGGTTGAATGTATTACTTTAAATATGTTATTATCCACTTTATTGTCTATTATAAGTACTACGTGATACCTGGGACAGAGTCTCAGTCGTAACATGGGACAAAGTCTTAGCACACCGAGATCTCGGTTCAACAGGAGTCCATAAAAAGGATCATGTGACTGGATCTCGGGACTGTTCGCCTTCCAACTTCTTCCCTCTAACACCTGGGATTGAGAGGCAGCCACTTTCTGTAGTATTTCTCTATCTTACAATTTCCATTTAGTTAGTTTAGTTTAGTACAAAATCCTACTAAAATCAATCACAACCCCACTCAGCAGCCATAGTAAGATTCAATTGTTTTATCCCATTTACCATTACGATTTATAAGTCCACATTGATCCACGAATACACGTCTTAACCTTTACAGTATTCAGTCTAATTCCATTCTCTCTCAAATCAGTACTTATTCTAAGTTCGATTCCGTTCAAGTCTTAATAAATTTAGAAGGGCCCAGAACCCTTCATAGCTTAGCACTAGGCAGTGGAGAAGTGGCTGACTTCGCCTAGCCAGTTCCCAACTTTGTAAAATGATTAAAGATGCTAGCGCTAGCCAGTTTGCGAACTGGCTAGGTTTCCATCTTGGCAATAACATATACATCATATTGCTACACGTGCATTGGTAGGAACAAATAATGTTATTTATTTTCGATTCACACATAAAACGAGTAGCAGATCCTCGAATTGCCAACCGTTGTTGATTGTTGACAACAATACTTTGATATGCGTTTCGGTCGGTCGGGTCGTGTAGCGTACGCACTGACGTGGACGTCGTCATTTGAATGCCGCGTCACTTGGGTTTGGGTGAGATCCATATGTGTGCCGTCAACTCGGAACCGTCGTTTGGGCGCAGACGTGTTTATGGGCAATCAATTGGATGAAGGTACATTTGGATAGAAGTACGTACGTCTGTTGCATCTATTTTCTATTTTGAGTTTTACACAAATACTATACTGAGACAAAGTCTCAGCTTCAACCTGAGACATACATATCACACAAACGACTTCCGTATGTAACTCCATGCACTTCATGCTACTGCGAGACTTCGTGTCTCCAATGCAATTTCCCTATGCCAAGATGCTAAGATGTCAAGGCCCAGATCTAGCTCCCTTCCCTATGCTAAGCCTTACTTAAAGATGCAGGCAGTGATCTGAGACAAAGTCTCAATGGGAACCTGAGACCGAGTCTCAGTTTCTACCTGAGACATACATATCACACAACAGACTTCCCTAAGTCAACCCATGCACTCCATGCTACTGCATACATACATGTGCGAGACAGAGTCTCGCACATGTATTTTCCCTATGCCAAGATGTTAACATGTAATTAGGGGTGGTCAGATTGAATCACTTACTTCTGAATTACTTAGAAAAGTTAGCAAGTAATCAGTTTTCCATGTGATCGTTCCATCAACGATTTTGCTTAAGCGTGATAAACGCTTGCGGCGTGAGCCGCCAAAATTCAAAAAAGTAATGCAAAGCCAATTCCCGCGCGCAAAACCAAAATGAGCAAAGAGAAGTTAAGTGGAAAAGTAGCTCCAGACCTACTTAATTCTTTTCCACTTTTCCACTTACTTGCTAACTTCAGCAGCCAATCAAATCGTTTCCCGCCAAAACCAAAACTCTTGCTTAAGCACTTAATTACTTAAGTTATTCCATCTGACTACCCCTATTATTTATGATATGTTTTATGTTGTAATTATATTTTCAAATGGAAATGTAGTGCCTACTAAAATGAACAAATTAATTTTTTAAAGTCAGAAATAAAAAATTAACAGTTATTTCAACCAACATATTTCCAGTATAACTTGTATGCTCTTTTGTGTCATGTTTTCTTTAATCTATGAATATCTCTTTATTATATTTTATGCTATGAATTAAGAATTATTAAAGTCCGAACATGCAATATCGTGATGTGTGGATTTATTGACTGATTTGATGGATTTACATGTATAGAGTTCAAATTAATTTTTAAAATAATGAATATAAGCTGATTAACGTGTCGAATACTGTTTATCGGGAGGATCTGATCCGAAACGGGAGGTCGGAGTTGGAGGAGTTGATTGAGTTCGCTTCTTCTTTTTTCGAGGACGCGGAGGAGACTCAGGCGATGGGGTAGCCCTTGACGTTGACGTAGCTCTTGACGAATGAGCAGTAGTCGTCGATTCGTTGCCACTTTCGGCCTCACGCGGGACACATCATGAAAATTGTCGTCCAGGTCCAATCTTCGTTGCATAACACGTGCCTGGATCTTCAGTGATGCATTCTGAAAACAGTTTCAGTTTTATATAAATGAAAGAAATTTAAATGAATAGAATTTTACATAAATTTAACTGAATGAATACTTACAAGTCTGGGGATAGTAACAGCATGCACTTTCAAAAGGTGCTCTTCAATGTCTCTTGGTGTATGTCCAGCGAACTTGCACATTGGACAAATGTACTTTGGTCCTAATACGGAGTGCACAAGGTGGCTTTGAGAGTCGAATGCCTTGTCTCTTGCATGGAAGACAGTCGTCAAGTTTATATGCAGATGTCTGAACACGCATCAAAGAAATGACATAATCCTCCATTGAGCCATAGCGGTTGGCCAACAGTGCGGAGTAACGGCCGGACATCAGGCCTGAAAAGAAGGTATGATTAAAATCATTGAATAGAATAAAAGTGATGTACAGTAGATGCAGCTTACTATTAGATATAACGAAAAACAGTTCCTTCGACAGGTCGAAGAGTAGTTGTCCGGTCACCAGAAGCTCTCCGGTTACAACATCCGCCAGTGCCGAGTATTTCCGTTGATTAGTGCACGCAGCAACGAGCATTCCGCCGTCATGTTGATGAGGGGGTTTTGATAGAGCTCATCGACCTCGATCGTCTTAAATAAAAATATTTAGTTAATGCATGAAATTAATAAAATTAATTATTAATTAATAAAATTAATCAATTGAACATACAAAAGTGAAGTTGTCTTTGACCGATTGTAGATCTCTGGTAACGGCCGTCCATTCGAAAGCCGGAGGAGGCGCACCGAGAAGTAGGGCCTGTGCCTTGCATTTCTTTTTGGCACTCTCAAAGGCGGTCAAGCTCTTTTTCCCAGGACGAGGAGTTAAACGTCGAAGAATGTTATTTTGAGTTGCCCGACAGATAAATTTGTAGAGATCCTCTGTTCGGTTGGGTGGTAAAGATCCTGGAACATAATTCAGGTTACGCCCGACGCGCTGTTCGGGAGTGGGCTTATCGCGTTGCCATCCGGCTTCGTTCATGATGGCTGCCTGCAAAAATAAAAATTCATACGTACTAGGGCATATGAAAAGTGACAGGAATTAGCAATGCATGATTCATATAGACGCGAAGTACTTACGATGCTTCGAAGCATTTTCTGAGAGTCGGACTCAGGATCGAAGTTAGCAGCCGCGTCCGGTACATGAGGGACGAAATGATAGGGATTTGCCACATCAGCCTCATCCATGTGTTCAAATTGAGTGGATGCGCTGCGATTCAAAGTACTGGGAAGGAACGTTCTTAAACATCCGTAGTCAACCCCGGGTTCTGTATCGGTCTGACAAACAATAGACTGCAAGAAATACATACTCGGTTTAATTCATAAAGAATAAAAATACTAGGACAAAAGTACTTAAACGCCTATTTTAGCCATAGTGACAGTACGCTCTGTATTTAATTCTTTGGAGTCGGATATATTTGCGTCGGTATGCATAACTGTGTCAGCGGGGACAGGAATTAACGCATCCAAGCCACCTCTTTTCGCACTTCTGTTGTAAATGTATGTGTAAATACCAAATTGGCAAATGTATATTCCTGTCAAAATTACGATCCATGTAAGAAAATAAACTGTTTATGTTATGCTATCGTATGTAATTCAATTATCTTGCTGAGCGTGCAGCTTTTTCATTTGCAGTTGTGGGGTTTGTTGTAGTGTCCAATGGATGCTGAGTGGAGTTGTAATTGATTTTAGTAGGATTTTGTGAACTCTCGTTTCCAACGAAATGACTGCTACTATTTTCGAGGATGCCGACGGTTTCCAAGTAGAATTGTCTGGGCTGCACAAAACAACGCAATTAATAACAGTACACGAAGAATTCAATAGTACGTGCGATAGACTATTTTCAGTAAATAGGAATTGTTTCATGTTCCGGTATGACGCGAATAAGCTAAGAGCGATTCTAACTTTCGTAACTTGAATCAGAAATTACAAAAATCAAGAAAAATTAATTTAATAGAAGCAAACTACTATAATGAAAAATGGGAAACGAATAGAACTCGACAGGCGGTTTTTGATATTGTGTATTTGCGTAACTGTTACTGCAGCCAAAAACACAACAGTTGACCCTACTCGACATATTTGAAACTATTTTGGAAAATTCTACACCGTATTTAATGTCATTTAATGTGTATAACGAATTTTATAATTTGACAAAAGTAAGTGAAATTGAATTTACCTGCACAACTCTAATGTGGGAGCACTCCACCAGATGTGAACTCTTTGACATCCGCTCTACCTCTATAAAGTAGAAACGACGCATAGCTGATGAATGTCACATACATCGGCTTTACATACAAATGTTGCTTCTTCTTTGACAATAGTATCGAAACGGCTATAGGTTTCAAAAAAGAGCCCTTGTTTGGATCATCAACGGGCATGAATAAGTTTATAAATGAAAACACATTTTAAAATCGGATTCACATACAGCCTATATAAAAAGGTTCACAAGTTATCATGTAGCTTATATAATTAACATTTGCTTCATCAGTTCACTTTTGTATGTTTGCTTCATATTTTGTCCCCTTTTTAATACAGATTCACTTACATCCTATATAAAATGGTTCACAAGTTACCATCTAGTTTGTCAAATTAACATATGCTTCATCAGTACACTTGATATATCAGTTTGATTTCATTAGTTCAATATTACGTCCAATCGAAAACGGTTACGACTGTGCCTAGCGCGTCGTCAAGCACGTCATCTAGCACGTCCGGTTCCTCGTCTAATGCGTCGTCATGTGCGTCTTTTAAGCGCAGCTCAAATCGCGTATGTAACATGGTATCCACGGAAGCGTAACTGCTTCAGCTTAGGAGCAGAGCATTCAT
>JAQFYU010001322.1:0-15352 GCA_034694905.1 Ceratophysella granulata | reverse complement strand
GCAGGTTGTTGAATTTTCTGACAAACTGCCACCTAGACGTTTGTTCTAACCGCGAGGCCACGGAATTGGTAAGTTCGTTGTACGCGTTTTTTTTGTAGCATCAGGTTTGTGAAATTGTCAAAATGATCAGTTTTGCAAAAAGCTAACACAATACATATTGGTATTTGCGTACATTAAATATTGGATGTCAAACAGGACTCGGGTCAACTGGGACCAAGGACAACCCTGCCTTCATTCACAACAGTCATCTGAAAATACTGGCTTGTTGAAGACTGAATCTATTATCGAATCAATTTATTTGACATTTAACAGGATTATCCACAGAAAACAAAACGAATTATAATAAAAAATTGGATTGTTGTTGTTGGTTAACTCTGAACAAGCAAAACACGTCATTAGTTCAAGTTGTTAGCAATTAACATGCATGTCAGTATTTGATTGGTATTTCATGCCAGCGTTACTTATGCCAACCAGTTTTTTAATCGGAGAAAAGTTAAAAATTCTCAGTATTGACATCACAACAGGTTTAAGCTCAAATTCAAGACTTGACCTGTTCAATGTTATTTTCTGTGTAAATCACAGTGTCCGGTTTTTTCAGTTGTCGAGATTCGAGACAGTGTTGTTTTCTTTTGGAATTAGGAATTTAACCGGATCTAATTCAGAATCTCAGAAGAGTTTTTATGATCAGAGCGTATTAACAAATCCTTCGGCGTGTGCTCTGCAAGCTACGACTTCAATAGAATAGTATTGTTCAGAATGCTCGTTGCTTCATTTTTCGTTGGTGTTGTGATCCTTATTGGTAAAATTAATATTAATCTTGCCAGCCTAAGATCAGCCTAAAAATCTTGATAAATTTATTTTTCTGAATATTTTTGTTTTGTTTTGTTACGAAAATTTAATTACATTTTCACATGTTTAATAGCTACTTCCTGAGCTTAAATTGTCTCCAGTCTAGCCGATTTTTTGAGATTTAGAAGACTTAGGTCTGGATTAAATATATAAAATATTTCAACATCTTGGGCATTATATTTACCATTATTCAAGGACAATTGATGGCCAAAAACCAATGCCTCGATTTAATAATTACCATTTCACTTTATTTCAGGATCCGCATTTTCTCAGACGAGTTCAACATTCAAATGTCCAGGTGTTGGCTTCTACGTTGATCCGGAAGACTGTCGAAATTTCTATCGGTGTTACATTCCACCACCGCATAATTGCGGCGCAAGATGCAAAGAAAATATGCCTGAACTTCGAGAAGAGTATTTTCCTTATGAGCAGGTATTCGAGTCTATTAAAACGAAAACTATTAAAATTAGCTAATATAAAGTATAGCGTGACAAGAAAATCCAGGTTTTAATTTATATCAAGAAATACTTGAAGTCTGAAAATATTTTATATATTTCTGTAGAAGGAAATTTGGAAATTGAACCAGGGACGATTTTTTAGTTCTGTAGACTCACTTTTAAAAAATTTAGGATAAAAAAAACAGTACTAGGAACAGCGGATGTTAATGAATTTTAATGTTCTGAATTTTGTGTTCATTGAAATTGAGGTTTCCTAATTCCAAGATTAATTTCAATAATTTGCAACGCAAGATGTCACTGTTCCTATAATTACTATTTTGAAATTAAATTTTTGATAAGTATTTTGATAGTACGTTCAAAGGAATTTATTCCAATTGAATGAGTTCCTAAATCTTATATTGCTTTCCAATGTGTTCTAATTTTCACACTTTTATATTTTATAAACAATTAGGCAAAGTTTACTTGCGGCGAAGGAACAATATTTGACCAGAGACTGTCAACATGCAACTACCCTGAAAAAGTGGACCCAGGTCAAAATTGTGCCACAGTGAACGATGTCCAGCCTTCGTCATCGACTTCGTCATCTCTGTACCCTGAAACTGTTTACCACGAGTGCTTTGGTGTGGACAACTTCCGACAAGTTCACTGTATCAAAGACAAGGGTGGGGACGAGTACATCATTGCAGCAAACACTGGAAAGCAAGATCCAGTTTCCTTTGCTGTGCTGGAAGTAGCGTACAGATGCGGGAGACCTCGTGACGTCATTGGTAGAAATCCATTGGGGAACTACAGAGTCGAACAAGGAAATGCCACCAGTTTTCTTTCTGGAACCGTGGGAAACGGAATTTGCAGAAAGCATATTTTTTACAACTGTGAAATTAACGGAAATGATTCAAATTGTGTTAATCCTCCATTCTACATTCAGTTCACTTTTGAATTTCCTTCATTTTATAATTAGTTTTCTGATCTTTAAACAGTTCGGAACGATTTAACCTGTTCTAATTTATTGTTGTTGCATTTAGCTCGAAATATTTGAAATTTAATTAATTGTATTAAAAATTGATGTTTCACATTGCTCTAAATTTTGTTGTGATTTAAAAAAATGTATCTGAAATGGAAGATTCGAGTCGCTTTAAATTTTGTTTTGAGTATTTGATATTGGTAATATTTCAATTTTCAATTGTATTTAGAATGGATGTCTAGGCCAGTTTAAACGAATAAATGATCAATTTGCAAATTTTAACCCAAGTTACTTTACCCGATGGTTAATAATTATTTTCATTTTTCATATTATTACTACAGTAGTAAAGCTGTTGAAAGTATTGCTGAGATATTGCTGATAAATACGTCTTGAATTTTTTTTTAGTTTTCCGAAATCCTAAAAAAATAATACAAAAACACAAGGAATATTTTTTTTCAATTTGTTAAGTTTATTGGGAGGGGGGGGGGGTTGATTTGAGTTAATTCGATCTGCTGGCTTCCTAATCGAAACTCAACTATGGGATTGGAAGTCGGTTAACTTGGCAAAAAACAAGTTGGCAATAGATATTTTCCCAAAAAATTACAAAATTACAAACAAAAATTAAAACTCACTTTTTCATATAGAAGTGTAAATATTTCTTTACAAATTTGGCAAATACATAAGTTTAAGTTGGGTAATGTATCCAATTTTAATGTTTCGACGTGATTATCTCAATGTTTTCCACCTTGTTTCCA
Source organism: Ceratophysella granulata (assembly GCA_034694905.1). Classification (NCBI taxonomy): domain Eukaryota; kingdom Metazoa; phylum Arthropoda; class Collembola; order Poduromorpha; family Hypogastruridae; genus Ceratophysella; species Ceratophysella granulata. Next base: position 12,329 of record JAQFYU010001322.1, on the reverse strand, counting down.
ATACGGCTTAGAATATTTTTATTGCCATTTTTGGCAATACCGATTTCGCCATTCTGACCTGGAATCAGGAAATTCGAAGCCAAGCACTGTTATTTGTATTTTTAAGGAATGTATGTCATTAAAATAGAAATTTCTTTGTTTAAATGGGAAACGCTCAAAAGCCATATAATCAGAGAAAGACCTTCAAACAGTCTATTAAATAGCTTTTAATTAACTTCTAATTGCTTAAAATCACGTACTTATAGCTTTCCTAGAATAATTTATATTAATTTGAACCACTTAGAGTTGTACGCTCTGCGGTTATTCAACTTGAAAACCAGTTAGTGAGCTTCTATGTATGAAACGTGGGGAAAATGTTCATGATATCAGTACTGTACTTACTTACCAAGCTAATTCCCTCAAACACACATTCCATCAACTTCAAATACAAGCATCCACGGTTCCGTAAACGATCTAATACCTACTCGTATTAGTTGTTCGCAAAATATTATTTATATAATAGTTAGCAACGTTCCATCCGGCGTGTGCTATGCTATTCTGCGTATCGACATTTTGACAAAAGGTTTAGCTTTTTATTTACAGGATAGGATCACACATTAGTATTTACTGAAGGGAATTTTTTTTATGAATTTTGATTTTTTGACTTTTGAAAGAAAGAAAGTGTTTGAAAATTGTAGTAGCACACAGAGACCTGGAATTACAGTAAGGCACCTGAACTGACTGGATCTTTCATTATAGTTAACGATATTTCGTAAAACTTCATAAGATGAAAGTGAAGATTCAAACATTTTTGTCATTTAAATTCAATTAGTGGGTATGCAATGAACGAGAAGTTTGTTGAAGAATAGCATCATTAGCTGACAATATTCCCGGTGCATTCTCATTTCATGATTTACATCTAAAAAGTGTGCTACACAGTGCACACGTACAGTGAAGTGAATTGACTTGGCTATTATTAAATTGAGCCCAGCGCAGAACATTGACAAGAAATAGAAACAATGGTTCAGTTTGATCAACCTCTGCTGAATTTTTTTGGACTTTCGGGTGTCTTACTCCTGACGTCAGTGCCATGCTGGGTCAACTTCCATGCAAACCAAGATCAGGTTGCTGATCAGAATTTGGCTGCTTCAAAACCCGAATATTTGACAGGCGAGACGGAGGTTTTCGATTTTGTCGTAGGTGAGTGGGAGTAGATGGAAGGTGGAACTCATTTGGTTTGGCTAAAAACATGTAACTGGACCAATTATTGTTAAATACTCTAAAGATTGCTCATGATATGATGACTGATGACTGAGTTTCAGTGGGTTCTGGCTCGGCCGGAGCAATCATTGCTAACAGATTATCTGAGAAATTCAATGTACTGTTGTTGGAAGCGGGTGGATCTCCGAGTTCGCTTTCTGAAGTTCCAATATTTAAGCCAAAATTGGAAGGAACCAACATGGACTACCGATATTTAACGGTTCCACAGAAATATGCCGGATTTGCATATGTTGATAATGTAAATCAAAATATTTAGAGGCTTGTTTCACTAATTTTGACAATTTTTTGAGGCAAAAAATGTGTCCAAAAATATAATAATAAACAAAGATTTTAACTTTGAATTATATTATACAAAAAACGAGATTTTCAACTAAAATAGTTGTAGAAACCGTCCGAAGTCCGAATGCCTATTTTTACCTAATTTATTGATGTAATGCGGTTTAATTACTAGTACCTTTCTTTTTGTTATGAAGGTTTCCGTACAATGCATTACTTTTTGTCTGCTATACAACTTCTCAAAAATGGTGCAAATTAGCGAAACTACCTTCGTCTACCTAGAATTTCAGAATATAACTTGACTGTTTGTTTCATAATACTTATGCAATATTTGGTTCTTCAGAAAATCTACATTCCGAGAGGCAAGGCCCTAGGTGGGAGCAGCAGTATGAATGCCATGATGTATGTTCGTGGAAATTCAAAGGACTACGACAATTGGGCACGATTAACCAATGACTCAATTTGGTCGGGAGATAGTGTGCTAGAATTCTTCAAACGACAAGAAGAGTACCATGGGAACTACGGGGAGAATGGTGAATACAAATTACAAGTATCGCAGTCTCGCGCGGGACAAAATGCTATATTAATTATGATTAACACTGAAAACAGATCTAGTTTCAAAATACCACGGATTTAAAGGCGAAGTATACGTTGGGAAAATGGGATATGATCCGGCTGTTAAGAAACACTTTTTCGACGCTTTGAACGAAAGGAATATATCACAAGTCGATATTAATGTGGCTCAGGGAACAGGTAGGTACCCACGCCACCACTGTACTGATGCTGAAGTAATTTAAATAACTGAATTTAGTATATAGTTAGACAATTAATTGTTTTTATGTAATGCCTCGGATTTTGATTCAGTATTTTCTGAACCTGACGTCGTAATTAGAAATGGACTGAGATTTGGTACATATGCAGCCTTTATTAAACCGATCTTGAACAGGAAATCTTTAAGTATTTACCGGTATGCGAAGGCAGTCAAGGTAAATCACTCTGATTTTATATTTTGTGAAATGCATTATTTACTACATCTAACAATTTGTTTTAGAATTCAATGTCCTATAATAATTTAGATATTACTTGACGAAGAAAACCGCGCTTACGGAGTGCAGTATATACGCCATGGTGTGACTCATTTTGTGAATGCATCGAATGAAGTTATTGTTTCTGCTGGTGTTATTGAATCTCCAAAACTTCTCATGTTATCCGGCATTGGAGATGGGCAGGAGCTCGAAGCAGTTGGAGTATGAATAGAATTATCATAGATTTGACACTGGGAACTATTAATAATCATTTATGTTGCAAATTATTCAATTTAAGATCGAGTCAAAAGTACATTTGCCAGGTGTTGGGAAGAATTTGCAGGACCACCCCGAAGTATTTGTGACTTTCTTGGTGAACCAAAGCCTAACGTTTATTGTAGAGAGAGATTTGGGTCCTGCGGAAATTTTGCAGTATATGGAAGATGGCACAGGTACGCCCACTGTAGATTACGTCTCACTAGATTTTGTAAAACGAAAGTAATCTTGTTTAGGACGCCTATTTTGGTGATAATCTTTCTGCTATTAATATTTAACGGCTATAAACATTAAAATATGCAACAAAAATGATAGTTATGCGTCAAAATGCACGGTAAAATACAAATTTTTCCGAAAAATAAGTATTCAAAATTTGATATGTAGATTCAGACCAGTTGTGTGTAGAAGCGCAAAAAAAGTGGGAGTTAGATAACTAAATTACAGAAAGCATTTCAAATTCCAAAAAAAAAGTTGTCAAGAACTAAACAAAAACTGCAAAAATGTTTGAATAGAAAACTTACAAAATAGAAAGTAAACATTCAAATGGGTTAAATTAAGCGGTATAAGTTTGAAAATAATGTTAAAAACCAGAAAATATGCACCAAAGTTATGGAAAAATGCAAATATGCAAAAACATGCTCAATAAAAATCGTTTATTGGAATCATGTGAGTGGTGTTGGTGAACAACAAGCCCTGTAATGAATATGCATTTGCATGACGACTTCCTGAACTATTAAACATTGAAATTAACTTAATAACCAAACTACGCCTTATTTTGCTGATAAAATAGGGCCGCTTTCATCAATCCACATGAGGTTTGCCATTGGGTACAGCAACAGTAGTCGATCTTTGGACCCATCCTGGCCTGACTTATACCACATAATAAATGCTCAGGGTATTGAGAAAGGTCAAGCTCAAGTATCCAGCATTCAGAATCAGAAACCTTTAACCTTTGACAAATACTACGCCCCACACGTGGGAAAAGACGCTCTCGTGGCCGCCGTTTTCCTTGTGCGACGACTAAGTGATGGAGTGGACGGAGATATCAAACTGGCTTCCAGTAACCATGAGGACAGACCCTTGATTGATCCCAAGTATTTGAATGACCCTTCAGATGTGGAGCAGATGATTGATGGTTGGTTCTAATCTAAGAAAAAATTAAATTCAAACTATGTAGGAACATTTGAAAATGAAAAGTTGGTTCTTGAAGGTGTGTTGTTTATAACGGATTTACTGGAAGAATCACCAGCTTTGAAGAAACTGGGTGTTCATGTAATACCAGAACCATTTCCGGGATGTGAAAATATTGAATTTCGAAGTCGGAAATACTGGGAATGCTATATTCGTCAAACACTCGCTGGAACGTACCACTATGCTGGAACCTGTCGAATGGGCCGGGGTTTAAATGATCCAAATACGGTTCTGGATTCCAGACTCAGGTGAGTATTATCCTATGACCACAATTTTAAAATAGCTTTTCGTTTTGTATTTTAAATTTTTAATATTGCAGAGTTCTGAATACAAAAAATCTAAGAGTTGCAGACGCTTCGATAATGCCAAAGGTAAAATCAATTCTCAAATCATCATTGATTTTGTTTTGTTGTTTTGTTACTTCATAGACAGTAAGTATCAATTTTTGCTTTGTTTGTATTTCTCAGGTGACAAACGGAAACACGCACGCCCCAACAATGATGATTGGTGAAGTGGCGGCAGCAGAAATTCTTATTGATTGGGAAAGGCAAATCAAGAGAACTTAACTCATCTTGTATCTATAAATTGTCAAAGCTATTTATGTAGTTTGTGGATCGTGCCATGGTGCTTTTTGAGTTTGCGTTTGACCGTTAATTGACTTTACTATAATTCATTTAAAAGGAAACATTTAGAATTGAATTGAACGTGGGATTTGTTGAAGGATATGTATTGGTATGCTAGAAAATATATTAAATTCGTTATGTCTGGTTTGGTTGAACTTTGAACTGCATAGTTTTAAGATTCTGGACACTGATACTCTTTCGGCTTTGTCACGGAATTTGAAGGATCTGCTATTGATCTTATGTTTTATTTGTCCAAATATTGCTCCGTTGCCACTTGATTGTAATTAAACATAGCAAATTGACCCAAATGGGAAATCTATTCTTTGAATAAGTAGATTGCTATTCCTTTTCGGCATTAATCATGCGGGTGTAGAGTTTTGTACGACTCATTATCTTCTGACTACGCAAGTACTCGGTTCAAAGCTCTGAGCCTTGTGTATAACCAGGAATTTCGTCGGACACATAATAATAGGAGTAACACTAACGTTCTACTGTAATGCAACACGACATAATACATACATATAAGCGCTTTCGCACAACTGGAGTACACTTCCTCGACATTACCAAGGAATCCAGCATTCATACTTCCAAAGTATTTAGCTTGTCAGCTTTTGCATTGTCACAGAATTTAGACTTTGTCCTATATTTGGACTTCGTATAACACTGAGTGTGGCTGAAGTGTAACGTAACGTTTTATGAATTAGGTTGTGGATGAACGAGACTGCAAGAGACACAATTTTATGTAACAGTGAATTTACTAATTTTATATTAAACAATGTTTGTTTCAGATAAATTCCGAAACAAACCTTCCGTAGAAAATCCATAAATGGAAAGCGCTACATACATATAGCTAGCATAGGAAGATACGAGAGTAATTGTACTTGACTAACTGGACATGCAATCGCATAGCTAGTTTTTGAACGTTATATCATCCAAATATTTGCTGGTGAGCGAGCGAGCGTTCGTCAATTTAGTCTACGTAAAAGCATCATCAGAATCCAAGTGTATGTACTATATAACTGCTGACATTGAACTTCACTTGACACAGGCTAACTTTGAGAACTGGACACACGTAACTGATACATTTGGTACAAGTTCATGGATTCTCAATTGGCTTTAAGTGTAAAACGTATTATAAATGTAATAACTCAAAGGGCTTGCACCGCGACAATGAAGCTTCGGCACGTACAAAACACTCGTATTGGGTTCAAAGTCGGAGGTTTTAACAAGATTAGGATAAACAATTGATATTAAATGCTCAATCAATCAATCCAATACAACTTTCTACTCTCGAACTTGCTGGAGATGAGTGGACTAAATATGGAATTTGTATAGTGGCACTTAGCAAGAGCAACTCAAGCGAAAGGTAGGCCTCGATTGTCAAATAAAAGCAAACCATTTTGCAATTTTCAAATCACATCACAGCTTTCTCGTGATTGACTCCAAGGATTTCTCTTGTTTCAGCACAATTCCAAAATGGCGCTTCGTTACATCCTGCCCCTATTGGCCCTTATTGCCGCCGCGCAAGCATTCAACGTTCCCGCCCAGAACTCCCGAGCACATGCCATATCTTTCAAGGAAGAGGTTCTTCAGAGACACCTTGCCCTAAAGCAATCCCTAATTCCAAACAAGTTTAGGACGGGCAATGCACCGCTGGTCAGCTCGTGCAACGAAACCATATCTTGTCTCGGTAAATAGGCCGTAATCTAAAAACAACAATACGCTACAAGACTTCAATTAACTGAATTCGTTGATTTTTTGATAGATGGTTCTTTCCAAATATGTCATCGTGATACGTGTCAATGCGAGAATCCATCAGAGGGTCGCTACTGGTACTCCGACCAACAGTGTAAAATTGATGCTGGTCGTCCCTGTCTGCCAGATGAAGGCTCAACGCCCTGCATCAAGAATTCTGCTTGCAGGCCTGACCCCAATTCACGTACTGGTCATTCTTGTAAATGTCAAGCTGGTATGGAGAGCGATGGATTCTATTGTGTCAGAGGTTAGCTACTACGAATGCTTGTTCCTTTTATGCTAATTTCCTGAATTTGTCAGATGGATATTGGATATGCTTCAAGTTTTCGATATCAAGATGACGACAACGAATGTAATATTTAATATGAATTCACTACGACAGGTTACGGAGAGAAGTGCAAAGGCTACTATGGAAGTGACGATGGTTGTAATTACATTGCTGGTCATGATTGTATTGAAGGAAGATGTCAGTGCTACGTAGAACCTGATCAGATCTACGATCCTCTTCAGAAACGGTGCGTCGGTCGTGAAGGATTCCAGTGCATTGTTTTGGACATTGGTTACCTTGGCTGCGTCACCGGAACCAAGTGCTACCGAAGAGATGATTTGACAGAATATCCTCTCTTCGGAGTTTGCAGAAAGGATCCAGCTACTAGTAATGAGGTTCTTTACACGGTTTAAACAGACGATGTCACATGCGTATACAAACAATACATACTGTTCACGTTTACAATAAATCAACCTTACATCTTCCATCTTTCTCCTTGTTGGGAGCTGTACAACCTGCAATTATTTCTGAATCAATTCATAAAGTATCGTTTTCGTCATCCTATCACAGTGTTGAAGGATTCTGTTTCTAGAACTGAGATTATTTACAGAAATTCGTGTTAAATCCAAGGTTCTTCAATTTGTCGATTGGATTGATGAAAGTTATCGATATCTACAATCTATCAAGTCGAATAATCGACAACTCTAAGATTTGAATCCAAGCAATTCTTGTCTTCTGTTGGTCATTGACTATACTTGAAGTCAAGGCAGTTTGGAATGAAGTGTTAAATACATAGAAGTTCCTACATCAGATCAGAATTCAGAATCAATACAGAAGATCCTCATCCATTAAATAGGTCCTAATCAGCAACTAGTCTGCAAATTGGGATAGATCTTGGTTTCTAGTTAGATTTATCAGTTTCCTTTCAATCCATCCGCAGCAGTTGAAGTATTCGACTTTTTTTCTTGAAATAAGAATTGTAAGTTGAATTTAATTCAAATGCTAATTGTGGACCTGGTGAACCCCAAGAACACTGAACACTAATTCTAATTGACCTGAAATCGTAAAGGTTAATCAAATCCGACATTTTTCCCGAATTAAAAATTGTAGCCAGATGAAAACTTGAATTTATTTTAAGTGTAGATTTTGAGAATATTTCATATTAAATGGATTTAAATTTTGAATTAGAAACAAATGGAACAGAGAAAATACTACTGATTTAGGGTTAGGCTTTCGTCCTAATTGCATGTTTTTCCTGCACGGATGGATTCTTGCCAAAGTTCAGATGCCCATCGGTCATGACTCTGGGGGGAAAAATTTGCAATTTTATAATGCATATTTTTGACTATTTCGAGGTTTTAGTGCATATTTTGCATATTTTGGGGTTTTGCCGTTTTAGTGCATATTTTGTCAATTTTTGGGCAAATATTGCCACAAATTCCAAAACCATTTACCTGATTTGTTCAATATAGTATAGAAATTATATACAAATCGATAAAATTCACTTGAAGTCATGGCGAACCGTTTCCATTTTAACGCAAAACACATAAAAGCAGGATATACAAGTCCTTGTGAATGTGGTGTTTCTTTGGTTGGTTCCATTTGATTTTCCTTAACTTTTTACTGGTATTTCAATAGGATAAATTATTGAGCATTTTACGCTTCAACAAAATAATACGAAACACCAAAGTTCCAAGATGCAGATTCAGACGGACTTGAAACCTGAACTGAAATTTACTGAAATTAAGAGAAACCTTTTAGGTACGTCGATTCATAACTTGAAAGCTCTTGTGAATTATCTCTTACAAAAGGCCTTAAGGCCGAACATGCTAATCTGGAAATATTAATTTTATCGAATTTTAATGTCTATTGAGATTGAGCCTAGAATTAGAGTTATAACACGTAAACATAGTATACGACTTTTTTGGAAATCTTTTTAACTACACATTTGTGTTTTTTAGCAAAAATTATTGCTTTTTAGTGAATATTTAGTGTATATTTTGGCCTTTTTAATGCATATTTTAGTGCATATTTTGACCCTTTTTAAATGCATATAAATCTAACCCTTTGATTGCGTGTATAGTATATGTGAGTACATACAACGAAAGGCCAAATGTCGCGGCTTGATGAGATGCATATGGAAATAGCGAATTGTTAAACGAGTTGGAATTTGACAAACAGAAAATGCTTCAGGTTTAAAATGGAAACGATTGACTCTACCGGGTTGAGAACCCGGGAAACAGAAAAGGTCGGAACCAATTTGAGCCTACCACACACAATGGAAAAAGTGTCTTTTTTGTAAGTTGATGCATGTAAAGTTACAATTGTGTCACAAATTGAGAAGCAGGAAACGAGAAAATGTCACCGAAACCGCACGGGTTTCAGTTGAAAACAATAAGGAGTTAAGTGTCTCGAATTAGAACTCGATAATTTAATGGAGAAAAGACGAAGCGAAAATTTCAGGGATTAGAATTAGATACTAAGAGCATAAGATTAAACGAAAAAATGCGTCAAGGTTTTAGGTTACAAATGGAATTATAAAAAAAGGTCGGGCATATAATTGGATTTTTAAATGGTGATTCTAAGTTGTTAATAATATTGTTAATACTCTAACTCATACTTCACCCGTCCACAGGACGAGTTGTCGGTAGTAAGGTTAATGTGTAACTAACACGTCCTAAAAAGTAGGGTTTCGAAGTATAATTTTGCCTTGAGATCTCTACACATAATAAAATTGCTATGGTATACCTATTGCCTGATTGAACCAGGTAAAATCATGCAACAGGTCCAGCTTATTATAAATTAAATTACACATTAAAAGTTAGCCAATCAATTGCCGTATATTTTTTTTAAATTAACACGTAGATAAGGATTTATTTATTAAAATTTGCAAATGAAAGTCTGGACAATATTTAGATCGGGAAGAAGCTACGTAGATTAGAGCGTAAAAAGAACTTCATTTTCAGCTGGTTCTTTTCTGCAGACTCCAAAGAGTGGATACTCAGCTAAATCTGTTCGTCGGTAGCACTGAGTTCCAGTTATGCAGCCAAGCCATCCCACATCCAATACGATGCACTGGAAGCCTTCCCGACCCACACAACGTTTCTGAAGAGGATCATAGAGCTGATCAGGTTCGGTGTAGCACTGACATCTTTCTTCAATACAGTCTTGTCCAGCAATGTAGTTACAACCATCGTCACTTCCCCACCAGCCAGAGGGGTCGCACTTCTCTCCGTAGGCTGGAAATAAATACACATCAAGGTCAAATTAAGTCGCACATTAACGGGACATGGTCGCATCACTGTGGCTACAGTTTCAAAAGTACATGCATTTTCAAAATTGGAAAATCTACACAAATTCGATTGGAAACTTCTGAAATATTGCAAAACTCAGGACTCACCTCTGACACAATAGAATCCGTCACTTTCCATGCCAAGTTTGCAAGTACAAGAATGTCCAGTACGAGATTTAGCGTCAGGCATACATTCAGTATTCTTTATACAGGGCGTTGCACCTTCCTCTGGAAGACAGGGACGACCTGCATTAACTTGACACTGTTTATCAGAATACCAGTAGTAATTCTCTGATGGATGCTCGCATTGACATTGACCGCGGTGGCAGACTTGGAAAGAGTTTTCTGAAAATATTCAATGTGTATTTATGTTAGTTTGGTATCAAGGTTTATAGAACGAGTTTATGTTTTCCTGTTAGAATATGTAGTTTGTTTTGTACCTGGACAAGGCACTGTAGCATTGCAATCCTCATAAGCAGCAGTTCCAACCAACAATGGCATGGAAAACGGAGACTCCTTCAGGGCAAGCGATCTTTGCCGAACCTCTTCATCAAAAGTTAGGGCACTGGAATCTTTGACTGGAATATTAAAGGCTTGCACGGCGGCAATAAAAGCCAACAGTGAGACGATGTAACGAAACGCCATTTTGAAATTGAGTTTCGGACAGAAAATGATGATTGAAGCAAGTTTGTGAGTGAATTAAAATTTGAAAATTGCTCTGCTTTTATTGGTCAATCTAAAGTGCTCAAGTAGAGTATCAATTAATTGAGCTAACTAAGTGCATTATCAAGTACTACCATCATACCTGTATCCCGATAGTATTCGGCTGGTAAGTGAAAATCGAGTTAAATTGATTGACATTTGACAATCAATTGTTTCATAATTATTTAATAAGAACTTCGGAATTTGAACCCATCTAAACAAACCATTTTCACACGAGCGGATGCTCTCATAATTCTTTGATGTTGACATATATTATTGAGTACCTACCTACTCATATGAGCAACGTGCTGCGGCTCGATTGTCAAGCACACACCCCTTCGGTTCACATAAGCTTAGCACTATATTAAAATATATAATTATGAATCTATTGTACTCTCCATCTTCACTTCAATTAATTCAAATGATCTATGCCTAATTCTTGGAGCTAGCTACGTCAATTTGGCTAGGCAGGCGGTTATGTCTGGTTCATTCAATACTCCGAGTGCTATTGAGCTTGACGGAACATAATCTAAATACACAACTCTCAGGTATTTGGCCTAATATATATATGTATGTATGGAGTATATTTCCATTGAAATATATTGTTTGTTTCAGGTTGCTATGCTCATCCTATGGTTAGGGTTTCGGCCTAAATGCATGTTTTTTCTGCATGGATGGATTCTTGGCAAAGTTCAGATGTCCATCGGTCATGACTCTGGGGTCAAAATTGTGCAATTTTATAATGCATGTTTTTGCATATTTGGGGTTTTTTCCGTTTAAGTGCATATTTTTACACTTTTTTGGCAAATTAATTGCATATTTTCAAATTTTTGGGCAAATTTTTCCACAAATTATAAAAAATTTACCCGATTTCCTCAATATAATATAGGTAGTATATTATACAAATCGATAAAATTCGCTTGAAGTTTTGGCTAACCGCTTCCATTTTAGCGCAATAACGCTGAAACCTGAAACAACCGAATAACTACTTTGATATGCGAGTTACAAAACATACTTGCAAGATATACAAGTTCGTCTGAATTTGATGCTTCTTTGGTTAGTTCCATTTGATTTTCCTTAACTCTTTTACTCGTATTTCTTTACGATAAACTATTCAGATAACTCTAATTCTTCAACAACAAAAGTAAAACGAAAGACATCAAAATTCCAAAAAGCAGCTTCAGAAAGACTTGAAACCAGAACTGTTTATTGAAACTAAAAAGAGAAACCTTTTCGTTACGTTGATTCACTAACTACATAGGATGCCCTAATGAATTTTCTTTTAAATTACAGAAGGTCTTAAGGCCGAACATGCCAATCTGGAACTTTTTAATTTTATGAGATTTTAACGATTATTGAGCCTAGAATTAGAGGTTTAACACGTGCACAAATTATACAACCTTTTTTGCTTCTTTTTAGCTACACAAAAAACAATTTAAGCAAAAATGATTGCTTTTTAGTGTATATTTAGTGCATATTTCGACCTTTTAGTGCATATTTAGTGGATAATTAAGCATTTTTAGCATAAATCGGCAAATTCAACTCAAATTTAACTCAACTCAATTCATTTTTGCACTTTTTGAGTTGAGTTGAGTTGAGTTAGATTTAGAATTGAACTATTTGAGTTGAGTTGAGTTGAGTTGGAATTTGAATTGAACTAT
>JAQFYU010001321.1:0-15363 GCA_034694905.1 Ceratophysella granulata | reverse complement strand
TTTACAATTTACAAACGCTTCATGCACAAGATCTTGGAAGATCTGTTCCGTGCAGCGTATAAACCCTTTAAGCCGTGTCTAAATGCAAATCTAAATATGTATGTGTTCAAGACAGAAGCATTGTTTTTTGCGTGTGAGTATTGGGGCGTCTCGGAGTCTCGTAGTCTTGTAGGGGTTGTAAGTAAAGGTGTGATGAATTAGACAGACAGAAGCCTGACTTCCAGTGGCAAAAGGCATTATCCCTTCCCACAAGATCTAGGCTCCGCTTCCCTGTCAACATTAGCATTGGGGGAAATATGGAACTGCCGATGCCGATGATCTGATCCGTACGAAGATAGTTCAATCATACGGCCTACCATAAGTAGCTTCTCTGTGTAAACCATCTGGCTGTCTCCACTTTTTCAAACGACTCGTGAAACGGAGTCTTTTCAAAACTCTGGAAAATGGCCTTCATCCAAAAAACTAAACTTTTGAACCAAAAGTGTCTGATGAAGTTTCAAGCGTCAGATCTGAATAACGGTTTTATATAATTTGCATCGCGTTTTGGGATTTTGTTATAGTTGTCAGCATTTTCAATTTTAATCAAATCAAAATTATTATGTAATTAAATTACACACTTTTTGATTGGTAAGACATTTAACATTTTTAAAATGGCATTGGAATGTATTAAACGGCTAGGAATATAAATAAAATGGCTTTGTATTGAATTGAAGGACAAATAAACTGGCACTAAAATAAATATTTTGCCAGCAAAAAATTCACACAAAGCCTCAATTAGACAATTTCGCCTTTTTAATATTTCTGAAGTCATTTTAATCTTATCTTCAGGCGTTCTTTCGCGAGCAATAACGAATTTCACATTTATAGGATATATATAACCCTATTTTTGCATATTATTATAGTAAAACTGCCGTTGGCAGCCCGAATGCATGTTTACAAGAAAATCTTAGACTATAAGGAACTCGGTATATACAAAGCTTGTCTAGAAACTAAATTAGCAAAGTTGAGTATTTACCGTATCTATTTTTTGGCAAAGGGTCATAGTACCTAAACACGACCCGCAATATTATGCACAAAATATCCTATTTCAAGACAAGGAAGTAAAACTCGGCCCACCATCTTTTTTTGCACAGAATTTCAGTAGTGTCCTTGTTCTGCTTCGTCTTTGGAGCAATACAGTGGCTCGTTTGAGCTCATCTCCTTAATTCTTCTATTTGTCTCGTCTCGTTAGTTCGGCTTTGTTTACGAGCTTCAATTCTGGTTTAGCTCATGGAAATTGAGATTTGAAACTGGATCAGACGAAATTCGAATCCACAAATTTATTGGCCATTTGAGCCAAGTTCCAGTTGTGCACGACTGGTCGATTTCGGTTTTGGTGTGCCCCACGATTTCGCAGCTCTAATCTGTGATTCAAGTGACCGTGAGATTCACATTCACCGGCAACAAAATTTCTTAATCTCTGCGATCAAACACGGGAATGCTGCAGCGACATGAGTCGAGCGGAAATTGTGTCACGTCGCGGATTTAAGCCCTCCGACCGTTTCGATCCAAAGAAACGAGAAGTTTTGACCTCCCTCGGACGCAAAGTTCTTCATTTGGTTCGTAATTTTTTCAAAGATCTACTAAAACAGTGGAATTGATTTGTCACTACGGTCTTGAAATAATAATCATGTTCTGTCTTCTGTCAAATAATTTATCCACATAGGCACAGCAAATTTTTTATTTTAAAAAACAGTCTGATGTATGTCGTGTGAACTGAACTCACTTGACAAGTTAGAACCTCGTAATTCTTCTCCGTTTTCTACAAATTGGGTCTGCTAGTTTATTGAACGAGCAATAATGCTATTAAGGGAGTTCTACGTAAATACAAAATAGCCGGAATTGATTTTCAGCTGCACATCCTAAATATAAAAGCTTCCCTGTGGGATACGTAATTGCTGTCCGTTGAAGATTTAGTGCTTATACCTATATTATTTTTTATTTGGTGTTATTAAATTTTTGCGCATGTGCACATTGGTTGCTGGGAATGCCTGCTGGAACTTTGAAACATTAACGTCGACACAAACCAAGCCATGTCATTTCTGAATTCTGAACTGCTGCCAACGGAATGAGCCAGCAGCCAAAATGCCCAGTCGGCTCGGTGTATACCTCTGTGGATTTGCAAATCTGGCCAATTCGCAAATGACACAAAAGCATTCGAAACTGAATTGTTCCATGGCATTTCGTCTTTCGTCTATATTTTTTTTGTCTACCATTCATTAACTCCGTAGAAGCTACATCGACTCGAGGCTAAATACAGGGTGTTTCAGCAGATCACCCTCAAACTGATCATGAGCAAAACAAATAAAGCAAGTTCGGTTAACACTGATTCTCAGTGAGCTTTTGTAACACCCTGTATGCCCTGGTAAACGTCCATAAAATTCCTAATCAAAAGATTCCAGAACCATTCATAGATTTTTAAAGTCGTGTTTTGCCAAAACCAGCCACTACGGATTATGTTCTGCTGTATGTGTTGAGTTGACCCAGTTTTTTCCGTTTATTTTAGAAAACTTTGTTTTAGGAAAGACCCAGCCCAATTTCTTGTTGATAGGGTGGATGTGGATGCCAAGGCGTAAGTGTTTTCCTTCAGGGCCATTCACATAGTGCAGATACCACAAAGTTGTCTGGTTGGCAGATATTCCTTCCTTATCCTTTGGAAATTCACACATGCATTTGTTATATTGGTAACAGAGAGAATCTCTGGATCCTGCTCGACCTGATCTCGAATGTTTGTCTTTCTGTCTAACTCGTGCTTTCACAGCTTACACTTAACATGGATCCGGGTTTTGGAAGATGCCTGTTTGTGTTGCTAATAGGATTTCGATGAACGTTCCTGCCAGGCCAGTTTCTTTTTTGTTCAAAACAGACAATTTCTGTTCTTGAACGACAAGGCTTCATGTAGTCTTCTAGTCTGTTCAACATTTTAGTTGGCTAAAATGCTTCATTCCAAACGGCGTGTTCGATTCTTCGAGGTACCTTCATATTTACACAATAGCTTCAGTACCTATTCAAGATATCCATAGTACAGGGTTCTCCACGACATTCCAACGAGTGAATTTCTTAGACAATAATTGTATTTGTCAATTAAGAATACACCTGCCGCCCTGTATATCCGGCAACTGTTTTGGAACGTTTGAGTTACCCCAGTACCCAGTACTTACAAAAAATTCATTTTGTTCTTTTGTTTGTTGACATTACAGGACGACAAGGGAGTGACCCGACCAGGAGTTAGTGACCCTTTCCCCCGACGGATTGACCTCGAGAAGCTCTTCACACCTGCACCAGACTTTACGCCTGAACTGACGGCACGCAGTAAGTGTTTTGAAGCGACATTAGCGTTCAGGCGACAGCTCGGGTCACGGAGTTTTGAATAAATTCATATTTCAGCGCGTAATTCTAAAGCTATGATTAAGCTGTAAGCTGTAATTATTGAAAAAGGTTTTCAAGCTACTTGAGTTGAACCTCATAGCGATGATAGTCAAACGACGTACTTGAAGCAGTTTCGAAGTCCTTTATTGTTATCGTTTCAATTTTGCCCGAGACCCGAGCTTCTGTCGACTCCTGACTGATCCTAATGTTCTTCATGTATTTTCCTAATGAATCTGAGCGTTTGAAGTGTTACACAGAAGTTACTGGAGTGATTGTGAGCTGGCTTCCTAAATCCTAACTCCCGTTTTTTGCACTGAACAAAATCTTCTTTTTTCATTTTCCACACTCTCTCAAAACATCTCAGTCCCATTCAAAATCAAGAACATGAAAATGGATGACATTTTGACGAAGATGCGAGAGGAACACTTTTGACACTTTTTGACTTTTCTGGCGTGTAAACTTTTGTTTTTCAATTCTTTATTGGTTCAATTGTCTTCATTGGGTTTCGTCACAAGTTTATTTCGATTTCCAACTGTAAAATTATATAAATATTTTCTTATTCAGAAATCCCAATTTAGAACAATTGAGCCAGTTTTCCTATACTCTGTATTCCAAATATAACGGATTTTTTGGGTTTGAGGCATAAAGTTAGGAAGTCAGTGAATTTGCATTGTTTTTTTCTGTCCTTGCCACCAAATGGGTTTAACAGGGAAGATGTACGGTTCGTCCAGTTTCTACTCGGACAGTCATCCTACGGTGGAGGAACAAGTGGACATGGCACGCAAAATATCACAGTCACTCACTGATGCCAACAACCAGACGTCCAAGGGTCAATCCATGTACGTCAAACGAAAAAAGAAGTCTGTTAAATGGATACACGAAGGTAAATCAGGAACAATTTGCTAACTATAACCTTGTCCATGATTTTGTCGATTGAAATGGAATATGGCGTTAATGAACCAGTTCTGCAAAAGCTGAGATGCATGGTGAACCATAAGCTGCTGCAGGGTTAGAAGTGATTTGCGGAATTTTACAACACTAAAATGGCAGGATTTTTCTGGCATCATCACCACATGCATTTGTTTGAAAACTTGGTTTCGGAGAAACGATGCCAGGTCCAAATGGTATTCTTAATTAAAAACAAGACAAGAAAAACAGACAATTACTTGAAGTATGTTTACTTTGTTAGTCTCCTCGTTTGTTGAACATAATGACAGGTCCAACTCCCCGAACGATACCATTATGTTTGAATATTTGAGTTCAGTCGAGTTCGAAAACCGGGATTTGGAAGTCAAAGCCCTGTACCAAAAGTACCAAGCTAGGCTTAAAGTGTGATTTTAAGTAAAGATAAGCTGTGTCTTTGTCAGAGTCTCTCTTCTGCTGGGAATTAATGATGGGGAGTCTGGGACCAATTAATGAATTCTTAGACAAACAAATCTCTTTCACTCGTCGCCCTGTCTCTCAAACTTGGCTTTTGCTAATGAATCTGCTGGGACAGGAAGACAATGGCAGATCTTCGTCCTCTAGCTGCTGAAGTAAATGCAAGGGAAGTTCTTAATTGCGGGTACTTTTCGAGTTAAAGCTAATTAAATACTAGAATTAATATAGACGGTTTAGATTGAAACAAATTGTAGGTTGATACGTAAATGAGTAGGCCTGGAAAGAAGGCGTTGCCTGGATGTCCCGCTGAGCTGGGTTCAGAGATGACGGGCTATTAGCCTGACGGATCACATTCGAGATAGGAGATAAAAATACCCGGGTTTTTTCCTTTCTCCCTTCCGGGCTCTAAGCACAAATTACTACCCGGTTCGGCAGTTGCTGTCTGGAATATTCGAGACCGAGAGGATATAACAGACTGGCATTGACATTCGACTGTTCCCAGCTATTGTTCCTACTTTTGGTGACAGTGAGGGTTATGTTGGGCTAATTAGCTCTTCAGAATGTCGATTCGAATCGGTTGGGTTCCTAGTGTTGGGCCTTTGTCTCCAGCAGAAAAATACAAAAATTCAACCCGCAGATACGTTCCGTTTGGTATGCAAGCATTATGCATAGTTGTCCAGTATTTAGAAGATATTAAATCTAGGATCCTTAAAATAAGGAAATAGAGAAACTTGTACGGTGTGAAGTTTAATGGAAAGGATAAAGACTAATAAGCTTCGAAGTGTGTTTGGAATAGTTAGATTTGGAGCTGCAATATATAGGCGCTTGGGAGATGACAGTGGGTGTTGCTGAAGCTTTTATTGCCTTCGGAAAGTTATCTTGGAACAGATGCGTTCCTGAGTCTTATCTTATCAATTGTGTACATAAATAACAGGACTGTCTGTGGCTCAAGCTGTCTCCAGAGAATACTAACGACATGTTCGTGTTTCGTGTCATTCTGAATTCTGAACCAGGAACTAGAGTCCCTTCATTTGAAATACAACTCGATCAACATCAGCATATTTTGAAAACACGTCATAATCTTTTTGATTTAAGAGTTATAAACTATCCATCTTACCAGATTTATACATCGACTGAACATATGGCATTCCACATTTTGGCAACATATCTACTATTTTGATACCTTTGAAAATATACAAGATAATTACTAATGAAGTCCATTTTGAATGAATGCAGGTCCTGAAGGAAGCTTCACGGGCGGAGAGGAAGAGTCTTCCGTTGAGCGGAGCGGCGATGACTCACGACTGCCCAGTTTGTCGCAGGTGAGCCGAGAATCAAATCGATACGATATTTGACTTCTGATTTCTGACCAGAATTCAAATCCTGTATTCGATCCAGGACTTTGGGCCAACGAAACCGCTAATGAAGCTCGTAATGAATCCTCGAGGTCACGTCCAGGACTGGCAATCATTGAAACAGAGCGGGATGTATAATGACCATGGGGCTCTTTCTCCGGAAATCTGCTTTGACCTCGTCAAAGACCTGCACTCACCGACTGGGAAAGGTAAGCCATGCAATATGGAGTACCGCAAACTCTTCAGTCGCTTGTCCGCTGCAGCCGCCGTTCAAAGAGTTACTGTGTGTTGCTGGGATCATGAGTTTTCGTATTTATTCTAATATTGCTTGCGGTTTGGTATATTTGTGATCGTATCAGGTGCACAACTGTTTGCAAAACGGAGGAAGAAGTCGGAGAAGTGGATTGTGGACGAAACGAATGTTCGTCGAAGTTCGACAGAACTTGTGAATCACAATGTTCAAGGGATCCTTGGTAAAGGTCTTCCGACCTCGGCCAAGCCGCCCAGCAACTTGCCTCCTACCTCCTTCATTGACCGCAGTCGAATGGAGCATGCTTGTCGTCTCAACCAAATTCAGGTGGCACACACAGAATCAAAGCAGGGACATAAACAGTGACTTTGAAACACAAAACACATCTTACCATGTTTTTAATCCGTGGTAGGAACGATTTGGCCAACCAAAGCTCCGTCTAGTGAAGTCACCTTGGGAGGCTGCATTGGAAACTGGCTCCGTGGATGGAGCCTTCGAGGACTTGAAACCTTCTCCAGTTCTTGAAAATGTGTTCGCGGCTGCTGAACGGAAATTGTTAGAAGCTCCACTGTAAGTCCAAATATTCGAAGTTAATATGCTTGAACATTAAATCGTTTGATGGTGATCATTTTCCAGGTCATCGAGTTATTCTGCTCCAACATGGCCGCCATCCGATATTTACCAAGGCGCAGCTCCGAAGGGGTGGGAAAGTTCGAGTAAGATTAGTTCCCAGGGTTTGACATTTGACACGCATTTCTATTCTTGTAGAAACTTATTTTAATCTCCAATTTGTATATTTTATGGCTTCATTTCGACTTTCGACAATTTTTTCAGTTTCTGCTCCCTCTGCCCTAACTAACGAGATGAGCTCTGCTTCTGCCAACTTGAATGAGCCTCTAACAACTAATCCCGCTCCCTCCCCACCCCCAACCATTTCTTACGACTACGAATTGGTCAATGGTGACGAAGACTCGATTCTGCCAAGCACCTCAATGGAAAATATGTCCAGCTTACCTCCACGTGTCACTGAGCCGCTTTGTATCATCACTCGGAGAGAACCGGATCCCAATCCCTTTGAAATCAAACGAAAATTCTTTGAAGATGTTGCCAGAAGTTCGGGCGGTGGTCTAATCCAAACCAAGCCAAAGTCCGCCTTTGCTCAAATCACTAACGGTCATGCTTTTCAAGATGGCGCAGTTGTCCTTGCTCAATCAATCCCTGAGCAGGATGTTCCACTGAACCAATCAACTGATCCTGCTCTGCCAACCCCGCCCACTAGTCTCTTAACAACCACTGAACTCCCTTCAATTGACCTTGACCTTAGCACCAGCATGAGCGCAACTAAAATTGTAGCCCAAGGCCAGTACACATTCATTTTATAATTTCTTTACTCACCGTATCGTTTTCCAGCTGAGCATCAGGACTCTGTATATCGTCATTTAATGTGAAATTCCATTTTGTTGAACCAAGCTTATGGTGGTGATCAAGATCAAAGTTGTGCTCTACTAATGTCAATCTGTATTTTCCGCACAGGTTATCCCCTGTCTTCTGACGATATGAGCACGGTATTCCGAACCAAACAGACCGGAAACAGCTCCTCGAACCGAAATTCTTTGGCCTTGACCGAGTTTGGGAATTACAATACTGCCCCTCGGGGATTCTCGCATGGACAGTCCGTCTATCGTCCTATCATGTTTTCTTAAGTCAATTCTTATTGAATACGTCCTCAGAAGATCACTGAGCTTCCGCTTCCGGCTAAAACGTCCCTAATTGCTCACCTTCACCTACAATCTACAGTACTACAATCAGTAAATCCCCTATGTCGCTTGCCGTGCTTCCCTGACAATTGTTTAATCCAACCCACCACATGTCGTCGTCGGTTTTATCATGTGAAATGAAGCTAAAAGATGAGATGTAAAATGTAAACTTAACATGTAAAAATATGAAACGTTTTAATTACGAATAAAGTGTAAACCCTGTTGAACACATCATTGAAATAGTTTTACGGTTCTGACTTCTGACCCTTCAGTCTTGTGAGAAAATGATTAATGATTAAGAAATATTCGTTTGTGGATGCGATGCAAGTTGTCGAAGCCACATTAAGCAACAAGCAACACACGCATATCGACATTATTAATATACTAAAAATACTGAATAAATGTTTGATCGTTTCAATAAAGCTAGTTCAATTCTAATCTAAATATATTGAACCTTCGCTTGCTCGTTTATTTACGCGTCGAATTTATTGTCAAAAAATTCCATCTAAGAAAATTGCATGATAAATCCATTTAAACACATATTGGGCGTAGTGGGGCACTGTGAGATCCACCTTCATCTTTCGGCGCAAATATCAAGATTTCAAATTCTTATCATTCAACAAGTCAAGTCATGTCAATGTCAAGTTTGTAAAAGTCGCGTCACAGTCAGCAGCTTGCAGCTTGACCTTTTGTGTTTCGACTGAGTAGTGATTACAGATTAGGTGATAGGTGACGGGCAACTGGATGTGATTCTTGACTCACCTCTTCTGTGGAGCGCAGCTTGGAGATGACTGGACAATCATGATCCGTTGGCGTCGTATCATGAAGCGGGTTGGCCTGACATACACGCTTCTGTTCCTCCTCGTAGCAGTACATCTGGAGTTGACCAGCTACGTGTTCAATACCTATTCCTGGCCTAGACTCAGTAAGATACCAAAATTTGACCCCAAGCATCCATTCAGAAAGCAGCCAGATGAACCCTACCGAGTTCTGATTGTGGCTGATCCACAACTCATCGGAGAAACGGACGAAATTCCATTCCTTGGTATATTCACTCGTTGGGATGCGGACAGGTTAGTAGTTTATAAGTATCAGCTATCAGCTTTTATTACTTTACGAAGACGAAGACCGGAATTTTATCAGTTGATTAATCTTGTTTTTCCAGATATTTGAGCAGGACATTCCGTTTGGCCCGGTACCATGTCCAACCCGATCTAGTTATATTCCTTGGAGACCTCTTTGACGAAGGGAGTAAGGCGACGGACGACCAGGCTGAGCGTTATATCAGACGTTTCAAACATGTCTTCCAGATTCGAAGTAGAAGTCATATTGTAAGTTGATTCATGAATGCAGAGCTCTGTTTAAGTCTTTAAATTAAAACGATAACTAAGTAAGTACTTCCTTGAATTCATCGAACAGAGCTACATGTATTTACCTGGCGATAATGACGTTGGTGGAGAGAACGAGCCAGTCTTTGAGGACAAGGTCAAGTGGTTTAACGACACCGTGGGAAATATCGAAGCGTCCTACGTTTCCAGACTTAGTGCGGATGATGATGTCCGTGTCCGTTTCATGAAGGTATGCGAATGTACGGTGCTATACAATACATGCTATATTTTCTTTCTGTATTCGTGTTATATTTTCACCTAATGTTTCATTTCAACTTTGTTTCTCTCTTTAGATGCACCTCTTTCTACCTGACGTGTTTGGAGATCCAGTTGCGAATTTTGATCCGAGCACAAGCAAACCGGAAGTCCGAATTGCTCTTACTCATATCTCCTGCTTCAAGATTTTCACTCATATTTGCGCCCAGGTAAGAGAGCATGACAGGGGACAAAGAATTGTTCTTCAAACTTTCAGAAAACTTATCCTCAACTCCGCTTGGGAGATGACAGTGGGTGTTGCTGAAGCTTTTATTGCCTTCTGAAAGTTATCTTGGGACAGATGCGTTCCTGAGTCTTATCTTATCAATTGTGTACATAAATAACAGGACTGTCTGTGGCTCAAGCTGTCTCCAGAGAATACTAACGACATGTTCGTGTTTCGTGTCATTCTGAATTCTGAACCAGGAACTAGAGTCCCTTCATTTGAAATACAACTCGATCAACATCAGCATATTTTGAAAACACGTCATAATCTTTTTGATTTAAGAGTTATAAACTATCCATCTTACCAGATTTATACATCGACTGAACATATGGCATTCCACATTTTGGCAACATATCTACTATTTTGATACCTTTGAAAATATACAAGATAATTACTAATGAAGTCCATTTTGAATGAATGCAGGTCCTGAAGGAAGCTTCACGGGCGGAGAGGAAGAGTCTTCCGTTGAGCGGAGCGGCGATGACTCACGACTGCCCAGTTTGTCGCAGGTGAGCCGAGAATCAAATCGATACGATATTTGACTTCTGATTTCTGACCAGAATTCAAATCCTGTATTCGATCCAGGACTTTGGGCCAACGAAACCGCTAATGAAGCTCGTAATGAATCCTCGAGGTCACGTCCAGGACTGGCAATCATTGAAACAGAGCGGGATGTATAATGACCATGGGGCTCTTTCTCCGGAAATCTGCTTTGACCTCGTCAAAGACCTGCACTCACCGACTGGGAAAGGTAAGCCATGCAATATGGAGTACCGCAAACTCTTCAGTCGCTTGTCCGCTGCAGCCGCCGTTCAAAGAGTTACTGTGTGTTGCTGGGATCATGAGTTTTCGTATTTATTCTAATATTGCTTGCGGTTTGGTATATTTGTGATCGTATCAGGTGCACAACTGTTTGCAAAACGGAGGAAGAAGTCGGAGAAGTGGATTGTGGACGAAACGAATGTTCGTCGAAGTTCGACAGAACTTGTGAATCACAATGTTCAAGGGATCCTTGGTAAAGGTCTTCCGACCTCGGCCAAGCCGCCCAGCAACTTGCCTCCTACCTCCTTCATTGACCGCAGTCGAATGGAGCATGCTTGTCGTCTCAACCAAATTCAGGTGGCACACACAGAATCAAAGCAGGGACATAAACAGTGACTTTGAAACACAAAACACATCTTACCATGTTTTTAATCCGTGGTAGGAACGATTTGGCCAACCAAAGCTCCGTCTAGTGAAGTCACCTTGGGAGGCTGCATTGGAAACTGGCTCCGTGGATGGAGCCTTCGAGGACTTGAAACCTTCTCCAGTTCTTGAAAATGTGTTCGCGGCTGCTGAACGGAAATTGTTAGAAGCTCCACTGTAAGTCCAAATATTCGAAGTTAATATGCTTGAACATTAAATCGTTTGATGGTGATCATTTTCCAGGTCATCGAGTTATTCTGCTCCAACATGGCCGCCATCCGATATTTACCAAGGCGCAGCTCCGAAGGGGTGGGAAAGTTCGAGTAAGATTAGTTCCCAGGGTTTGACATTTGACACGCATTTCTATTCTTGTAGAAACTTATTTTAATCTCCAATTTGTATATTTTATGGCTTCATTTCGACTTTCGACAATTTTTTCAGTTTCTGCTCCCTCTGCCCTAACTAACGAGATGAGCTCTGCTTCTGCCAACTTGAATGAGCCTCTAACAACTAATCCCGCTCCCTCCCCACCCCCAACCATTTCTTACGACTACGAATTGGTCAATGGTGACGAAGACTCGATTCTGCCAAGCACCTCAATGGAAAATATGTCCAGCTTACCTCCACGTGTCACTGAGCCGCTTTGTATCATCACTCGGAGAGAACCGGATCCCAATCCCTTTGAAATCAAACGAAAATTCTTTGAAGATGTTGCCAGAAGTTCGGGCGGTGGTCTAATCCAAACCAAGCCAAAGTCCGCCTTTGCTCAAATCACTAACGGTCATGCTTTTCAAGATGGCGCAGTTGTCCTTGCTCAATCAATCCCTGAGCAGGATGTTCCACTGAACCAATCAACTGATCCTGCTCTGCCAACCCCGCCCACTAGTCTCTTAACAACCACTGAACTCCCTTCAATTGACCTTGACCTTAGCACCAGCATGAGCGCAACTAAAATTGTAGCCCAAGGCCAGTACACATTCATTTTATAATTTCTTTACTCACCGTATCGTTTTCCAGCTGAGCATCAGGACTCTGTATATCGTCATTTAATGTGAAATTCCATTTTGTTGAACCAAGCTTATGGTGGTGATCAAGATCAAAGTTGTGCTCTACTAATGTCAATCTGTATTTTCCGCACAGGTTATCCCCTGTCTTCTGACGATATGAGCACGGTATTCCGAACCAAACAGACCGGAAACAGCTCCTCGAACCGAAATTCTTTGGCCTTGACCGAGTTTGGGAATTACAATACTGCCCCTCGGGGATTCTCGCATGGACAGTCCGTCTATCGTCCTATCATGTTTTCTTAAGTCAATTCTTATTGAATACGTCCTCAGAAGATCACTGAGCTTCCGCTTCCGGCTAAAACGTCCCTAATTGCTCACCTTCACCTACAATCTACAGTACTACAATCAGTAAATCCCCTATGTCGCTTGCCGTGCTTCCCTGACAATTGTTTAATCCAACCCACCACATGTCGTCGTCGGTTTTATCATGTGAAATGAAGCTAAAAGATGAGATGTAAAATGTAAACTTAACATGTAAAAATATGAAACGTTTTAATTACGAATAAAGTGTAAACCCTGTTGAACACATCATTGAAATAGTTTTACGGTTCTGACTTCTGACCCTTCAGTCTTGTGAGAAAATGATTAATGATTAAGAAATATTCGTTTGTGGATGCGATGCAAGTTGTCGAAGCCACATTAAGCAACAAGCAACACACGCATATCGACATTATTAATATACTAAAAATACTGAATAAATGTTTGATCGTTTCAATAAAGCTAGTTCAATTCTAATCTAAATATATTGAACCTTCGCTTGCTCGTTTATTTACGCGTCGAATTTATTGTCAAAAAATTCCATCTAAGAAAATTGCATGATAAATCCATTTAAACACATATTGGGCGTAGTGGGGCACTGTGAGATCCACCTTCATCTTTCGGCGCAAATATCAAGATTTCAAATTCTTATCATTCAACAAGTCAAGTCATGTCAATGTCAAGTTTGTAAAAGTCGCGTCACAGTCAGCAGCTTGCAGCTTGACCTTTTGTGTTTCGACTGAGTAGTGATTACAGATTAGGTGATAGGTGACGGGCAACTGGATGTGATTCTTGACTCACCTCTTCTGTGGAGCGCAGCTTGGAGATGACTGGACAATCATGATCCGTTGGCGTCGTATCATGAAGCGGGTTGGCCTGACATACACGCTTCTGTTCCTCCTCGTAGCAGTACATCTGGAGTTGACCAGCTACGTGTTCAATACCTATTCCTGGCCTAGACTCAGTAAGATACCAAAATTTGACCCCAAGCATCCATTCAGAAAGCAGCCAGATGAACCCTACCGAGTTCTGATTGTGGCTGATCCACAACTCATCGGAGAAACGGACGAAATTCCATTCCTTGGTATATTCACTCGTTGGGATGCGGACAGGTTAGTAGTTTATAAGTATCAGCTATCAGCTTTTATTACTTTACGAAGACGAAGACCGGAATTTTATCAGTTGATTAATCTTGTTTTTCCAGATATTTGAGCAGGACATTCCGTTTGGCCCGGTACCATGTCCAACCCGATCTAGTTATATTCCTTGGAGACCTCTTTGACGAAGGGAGTAAGGCGACGGACGACCAGGCTGAGCGTTATATCAGACGTTTCAAACATGTCTTCCAGATTCGAAGTAGAAGTCATATTGTAAGTTGATTCATGAATGCAGAGCTCTGTTTAAGTCTTTAAATTAAAACGATAACTAAGTAAGTACTTCCTTGAATTCATCGAACAGAGCTACATGTATTTACCTGGCGATAATGACGTTGGTGGAGAGAACGAGCCAGTCTTTGAGGACAAGGTCAAGTGGTTTAACGACACCGTGGGAAATATCGAAGCGTCCTACGTTTCCAGACTTAGTGCGGATGATGATGTCCGTGTCCGTTTCATGAAGGTATGCGAATGTACGGTGCTATACAATACATGCTATATTTTCTTTCTGTATTCGTGTTATATTTTCACCTAATGTTTCATTTCAACTTTGTTTCTCTCTTTAGATGCACCTCTTTCTACCTGACGTGTTTGGAGATCCAGTTGCGAATTTTGATCCGAGCACAAGCAAACCGGAAGTCCGAATTGCTCTTACTCATATCTCCTGCTTCAAGATTTTCACTCATATTTGCGCCCAGGTAAGAGAGCATGACAGGGGACAAAGAATTGTTCTTCAAACTTTCAGAAAACTTATCCTCAACTCCCTATTCTGTAGCGTTTGGAGCAAACCAGTCCAGCACTAATCCTCTCAGGTGATTCCCATCGCTCAACATACTACCAACTCAAGCAGTCTAGAAAGAAGGTGAGACGAACTCCTGAGTCAAGGGTCACGATGTACACGAACTTTCTGGTACCCGGATTAAGAAACAGTAGCAACGAACCAGACTTGTTCCATCCGTCCTTGGAATTTAGCGGAGAAAGTCTGAGACTTCATCTGAAGTTTACGAACGAGACCGGAAGCCGACTAACGCATGAAATCACTGTCCCCACCTGTTCGTACCGAATGGGTGTGCCCAACATGGGCTATGGCTCTCTTCAAATATGTAAGTCTACAACCCTGACTTTTAGCCTGAGCGCAAACTTTTTTGCATAAAATATTGTATTTCATGACGAAGCATGCTGTTTGTTGTCCGTAGATAAGAATGGAACAGTTGACTACACCGTTTTATGGCTTCCATCTCGATACCATCAACTCTACGTCTACGTTGGGTTTTACATTCTCTCCAAATTCATTTTCACGCCCTGGATTTTCTGGAGAGTGTCCAGCTTTCTGTGGAATAAGTACTTGGTCCTCAGGAATCGACTTCCGTCGCGGTCTCCCTTTCATAGACATAAAGTGTGATGGACATTGTGTGCTAAAGTTAAATCTTGCTCTATTAGTTAGCCCGATATCCCACAGCTTCATTCGTTCAAATAAGTTAACAATTCTATTTTTTTGAACTTGTGCAATGCTTCTGAATGGAGTCAGAACATATTCCATTGACCACTACCAAAGTCACCTCCATATCGTGATTTGTGATATTCCAGTATTTATATCGAACAATAAAAAGTTTTATACGTGAAATCATCGGCTGTATTCTATATACTACACAGCTCCATTTTAACAATGATGATTGTTAT